>JAVJIF010027293.1:0-83166 GCA_038442645.1 Agave tequilana | reverse complement strand
ACTCAGAGTGTTTATCGTCATAGGTGACAAACTGGACAAAACAATAAACAAAAGGTGAACTCGATTTTAAGGACCCCGTCTATTCAGAGTGATGAACAGGACATAATAGACTAGACACACTATACTCCGAATCTACTACCAGAGGTAGTCGTATTAACTTAGCAGCTAACCCACTGGGGACTGCAAGGGTGAATTGGATCTGGGTACCCGACGATTCAGAGGTAATTTGGACATGACCAACTAAGAGACACCAGGCTTACAATCCGCTGTTTAGAGGTCCTAATGCTAACTTGACAGCTAGTCCACTTGGGACTGCAAGAGTGAGATCTAGAATTTGTCAGTTCTGAGGTGATGAACTGGACATAACTGGTTAGGAATTACCAGAATTTGTCTCATTTAGAGGTGATGGACTAGACATGACAACAAAAGAGAAGTTCATATTGGACAGGAGGATGAGATTTGGCTATTATTGGTTCAGAGATGATTGACTGTACATGACCGATTGAGAAGCCACCAAGCTCAGAGTCTTACCGTTCAGAGATGATAAACTGGACATGACGGTAAAAAGAAAAGTCCCTACCGGACTTGAGATAAGGCTTGGCTATCTATCAATTTAGAGGTAATGTGGACATAACCGATTGAGAAACTACCAAGCTTAAAATTTCTATCGTTCAGAGGTGACAGGCTGACATGAGGTAAAAAGAGTTATTCCACTAGGAAATATGATTTGATTATAAATTCTGTAGGAAAATTAGTGTTTCTTTGAAAATTTTATTAGAATAAATTGTTAGAGGTATAACGTTAACGTGACAACCGAAGAGTCCATTGGGGACTGAAAAGAGCCATAATAGACTCACAGGGAATCTATTAAAAATTCGTTAGGGAATTAGAAAATGAATCCCATGAGAGATTATAGAGAGTTTAGCATTCTCTAAGGTATCAGAGGTAATCGTTAACGTGACATAACAAAACTCTTTGAGGATTCAATAGAGAAATGATTATTTCCTTAAAAGTTATCAGAGGTAATCTTATCGTAACAACCAAATTCTTTGCTGGAGAATTAGAAGGAAATTTTGTTCGAAGTAAATGTGACAAACTCTTTGCTTGGGGAATTGAAATGACTTATCAGAGGTGTGATGTTAACTTGATAAGGATTCATTTACTATTAGAAGTGTTTGAACATAACAATGTTGACACTTAAAAAAGACAAGATTCTCATTGGTCCGAACGATGTCTAAACTTGTTGACATTTACAAAAGACAAGGACAGACAAGCTGAAGACCAGTTTTCACCCACCTCCAAGGGACAAGGAAGCAGTTTGGACTCCACTGATCCAGCAAGCAGAACAGTGAACCCTGATTGTTTCTAAACAGACCTCAGCAGGTCTAAAATGCTAGCATTTAGCATTACATTAGCCCAAGGAGATAGCCTCGTGTGAGAGGCTAACATCATCCAGAGCATCGCCAGGAAGCTAACTGACAGCTTCGCCGAAAAGCCTCTTTTCGGACTTCGCCAGGAATTGCCTCTAGCTCCGCTATGAGCTTCAAAGCGGGCAGCTCCGCCATCAGCCTGCTATGGTCAGCCTTTGACCAATCAAATCTCCTGATGAGATCAGATCTAAGCCAATCAAATCCAATCGGGATTCAAATATGGCAGGTGATTGCCGCAATCTCTTGACTCTCTTGAAACGAGTAAGAGGATCAGGGAAAATCCTTCAACGATATGGAAAGGATCATAACAAATCGGAAAGATCAACCGACTTGCCATTTTCTAGCTCCGCGGAAGCTATCCTAGCCTCGCAGCAAGGCTACTTTCCAGATTCAAACAGATTCGGTTCAATCTGTTTCCATATCTTCAAGGGGACGATTATACCCTTGCTCTCCCTATAAATAACCCGCCATGGGTACAAGGAGGGAGAGGGGATCGCAGAGGAAGGAGCCATCAATCGCCTTCTGATCACGAGAATCGATCAATCAACTTCTTCAACCGAGGCTTCTTCATAACGCACCGTGCGTTCTCGAATTCAGAGACCTTTTAGAGAATTGCTTTCTCTATCTAGGGTGTTGATACCCTAGCATCATCCTTCTTCTCAAGGAATCTCCGGAACCAGGCGAGAAGGAATTCCTAATTGAAGGCGATTTTGAGAAGCAGCAAGAGGGTTCTACTAACCCTCTATTCTCTGATTCCCGGAACCAGGCGAGAAGGGAATCTCATCGCTCGCATCGTCAAAGGGACAAAGTGGTCGCGCGCTGACCAGACTCCTATCGGCACACTTCTCCAGAATCTCTGAGGAGATCTACTTGTAATCTTTTGAGAATACTTGTAATTTAGCTCCTCAAACTTTTATTTGTAAGTTTTCCCTTTTCGCAAAATTAATGGAAAATAGGATGGCGACTCCGCTGGGGAATGTATTCTCCTCTGCCGAGAATCAAGTGTCGCAATGCGACGAACAGACCTTCGGGTCTATCTCTGAATTCAGAAAAGCCGGTGCAGCCAGATCTTCTCTGGCTAAATCTTCAAGCAAAGTCTCTGCGGAGACGGAAAAGGTTCTCTGCAAACCTGCCGCAGTTCTCTGGCGCAACAAGGAAACATGTCCGCAGCCCAGATCCTGCACTTTTGAGAACCTGGTTATCCAGATCGATCAAAGAAGATTTGAAGAAGTCCTCTCTGGGGGTGGCCTGACGCTTCGAGCACGGAAGCACAGGAAGGTCTTCACGACCAAAGTTTCAAATCAGAAACCAGAGGCAGAATTTTGCCAACACCCCACAGCCCCGCTTGTGGCTATTCAGGTTCCTTGCGAACCTATGCATCCTCTGCCGAAACGGATATGGAGGCCTAAACAGAGGTCCTCTGCTGAAGCTTCAGGCGTAGCCACGCCAAATCCGCGCCTCTCTTATGAAGAAAAAGGCAAGATGCCCGCCTGCGCCAACAATGCTGCCAACCATAAAGTCAAGACGGCGATCATACCGTCGCCTAGAGCAGCAATGCCTATTGCTAGCCCTGTCTTCACAAGCAAGGCTATTGTACCTCGGCGTACTCATCGGGTTTACAGCCGCGAGGCTAGAACCAGAGCACTATGCGGTGCTGATCCTTTCCGCAGGAATAAGGGGAACGATGCGTTGTCCCATATACCAGATTGTTCAGGCCCCTACAGGGCCGACCTGCGAGAATTCTTGGCGGACAAGCGGAGATTGAAGCATTTTCAGACTACTTCCTCCTGTCTTCGACGATGTGAATGCCAGTTGGTGATGGTCCATTCTATGCAGTGTCGGTTACGACCGACCCTCGCCACTTCTCCATACCGGCGATCAGTCTTTGATCGACTGTCTGCGCGCGTCCCGATGAGGCATCCCAAAAGGAGCGGGCCACCGGATCCAGCATCTGCATCCGTCAACATGACCGAAAGGGGGCGAGAGCCGCGTCGAAGAAGTCAAGCCTCTGACGACACCCCTTTCGGCTCCCCAGATTCAGACTACTGCCCAGGCTTAGGTGAAGTCTTGGTGCGTGAAGAAGGTGTTTTCCGAAACACCAGGTCTAGGGTGGCAATACCCTATAACTATGAGCAGCCTTCTTCCTCAAAGACCCTGATCTCGCCACAGCCCAGACGATCACCCCAATCATCTGATGGAGAAGATGGAGACAGCGGGTATGCCTCTTCAGCAACAGTCAGTTCTATACGGACGGACAAAGCATCGGTCAATATGGCCGAGAACGCCAATGACGACCTTCGTCGGCGTTTGGAAGCTCAGGAGCAGACCTCTAGAACTCAGCAAGAGGCCCTGGACAATATCCAACAGATGCTAGCTCAGCTCCTCAACAACCGGGATGACGATACGGGAGCAATCATGACGAGGAGGGACACCTCAGTAATGATCCGCCCAAGACGGAGAAATCTAAGGGAGGCTCTTCCCTGGATGCCGAAGTCCTTAAAGGCCTTCAAGCTCAAATTTCATCCCTGGCTCAGAAGGATGAATTGAAGAAAGTGGGGGTAGTCCGTCCTTACCTACTGGAATGGGATTCGGTGTCATATCCGCCAAAGTTCAAACCACCAACGTTGCATACATATGATGGTAAGAGCTCGCCCAATCAGCACATCTACTATTTCCGGTCCCAAACCGGTAATGTTCTAAGCAACGACGCCATCATGGCTAGGTTGTTCATCGGCACCTTGAAAGGGGTGGCATTTGACTGGTTTCGCAGTCTCCCCCCAGGCTCTATCAATTCCTGGATCGACCTGGAAACTCGGTTCCTCTCTCGCTTCTATGAGGATGACACCGAAGTGACCATGGACAAGCTCCTTTCTACCGTGCAGAAGAAAGGCGAATCCGTCCGTGAATACATTGAACGATTCAGAAATCTATCCCTGATGTGCCCAGCAGGGATGCCATTACCCATGCTCTTACAGACATGCAGACACAACTTCTTGGATCAAGTAGAAGTTCGCATGGGGCTGTCAAAGCCCATACTTGGAAAGAATTGGTCGAACAAGCTGAGATAGCCGAGAAGTCGGCTAAGAAGTTCGTGCCATCCGTCCCTAGAAGCAAATGGGGTGCGAACAACAAAGGGCGTAGCGATCTCCCGCAGTCTTCCCAAGCTAAAGGGAAGGAGATTATGTCCGTTGAGCTGACCGGGGACATGCAGTCAAAGGCCAAGAAGAGCGGCGTCAACAATCAGGAGCCCAAGTTCCCTCCTAAACAGTACTCCTTCAGAGATGATCAGGTGGTCACGATATTCCATCTGCTCCATAAGGGAATAAGATGAAGCTGCCAGATGCTCGGCGTCCTAATGAGATAGGGCGCACAAATGACCCCAAATACTGTCTTTATCATAGGATGGTCCATCATCCTACTAACAAGTGCTATGTCCTCAAGGACAGGATACAAGCCCTAATTGATGCAGACGGAACAGAAGAAAGTCACTGCCAATATGGTGACTCTTGAGTTCGGCACTGCCCAGAAGGTCACAGTTCCTGACGGGACCTATCCAGCCCCGATGCCGCGGTTGGAAGTCAAGCATCCTCCAGCCATGACTCAAAACAACAAGGGCCTCGCCCCTTTGACATTGGAGACAGGGGAAGTTATATGGATACACCCCGACCTCGTCCAAGATATACAGCAGACGTCGAAGGACTCCAGCAAAAAGGGCAAGTCTTGCAATGTCGTCTCTGTTCTGCCAGACGATGGTAATCTTACTTCGGCTTCCCTCAGCGATTCTGAAGAAGAAAAGCATGCCTGTACAGCGCAGGCAGATGCGCCTCAACAGACGGGCACCCGGTCTGGAAAGTCATACCTAAGGCAGTATGACAAACCTACTGACGAGGTACCACAGCAAACAACGTCAGTACCAATGCCGACATCCGCTCCAGTCCTGACCAAAGGGAGGGAAAAACCTAAGGAGGTGCGATTCGACCAGGTGTTGAAGAAACCACCAAGCCAAGGGCTAGCCACGCCCTTTCGCTTTGATATATTGGCCCACTTAGCCAATATCCCGGCTCGTATCACAATACACGAGCTCCTTCGTCTCTCTAAAGAGACAAGAGAGGCACTCAGAGATGCGCTAGCCAACTCGGAGTCCTTTCTGACATGCATGCCCGAGGTTCCTGATGATGAGATGCGCCCTTCCTGCTCAGAGTGCCATCACGCACAGTCAAAGGTACCTGCCATTACCTTCACGGCGGAAGATATGCTTCTCAAAGACAACAAGCATGATCGACCTCTGTACTATACCGGATATATCGGTTCAACCTGCATTGAAAGGATACAAGTCGATCCGGGGTCTGCGCTCAGCATCATCCCCAAAAGGCTCCTCTACTTCCTCGGCATACCACTGTACAGGTTGTCTGCGACCACCACTACAATATACGGTTTTAACGCCGGGAGCAGCCATCCGCTTGGAAGATTCGGCTTCGCTGCAGAATCGGAAGCCTGAAGTCAGAAGTGACATGCTATGTCATTGACGCGGACACATCATACAACCTGCTACTGGGACGACCATGGATCCATGCCAACTGGATCGTTCCTTCCACTCTCCATCAGTGCTTCAAGTATGTTGAGGATGATGCGACAGTACGAACTGTCTTCGCTGAGAAGCAGCCCTTCAAGGGGGTGGAAAACTATTTCACAGATGCTCTCCTATATCAAGAGGCTAGTGGAACGCCGGGAGAACCATTGCCAGACAGTGATGGAAGTGGCAATGAGGCAGATTCGGAATCCGAAATGGGCACGCCAGCCATTTTGATTGGCGAGCCAATAGTAGCATGCTTTAATGATCCCCGATGTAAGATCCCTTCTGATGAGGAAGGCGAATGGATAATTAATGATAATATTTCTTTTGATTATCCTGCGAGCATCGAGTCAATTAAATCCATCATGGATGGCTCTCTTCACATGCCCGTACATGAGCCAAGTTCGGCTACTACATCTGTGGAGGTTATAGAAGGGGCCACGCTGGTGATCCCTCCATCCAAACAAGGTCAGTTGCCGATAATCTTCGGTAGAACCCAGCCACGGAGACCTGCACCTACAGATTCAAGCTCGGACTCAGAAGCCCCACAGTTCTTCCATTATGCGCAACCGGCACGCCATATTATGGAGAAGATGGGATATGACTTGAAGAAGGCAGGCGGCCTGAACTTCGGAAAGGGAAGACGCGGTCTGATGCGTAATGCTGTCCCAAAGGGAAACCTGCAAATTACTATGATAGTACACGCAGGGGGTTGGGTTATGTTACACCCACATCATCAGTAACGGTTCAAGTCAAAGACGACGAGCCAATTCCATCACAGTCGGACTCATCTGCCGAATGGGACTCTGACATCAGCATAGGAGGAATGTTCAACGGCCTCACTGTGAATATGACCTCGGGCAGTCAATTGGAACCAGAGGAAGCTGCTGATGAGGAACCTTGGGCCCAGCAATTAAGCCTCCAATGGGAAAAGCGGTTCGAGCTGCGCGAGCCACCTACCGAAGACAAGGTGATCCAAGTCAACTTGGGCAGTCAAGATCACCCCAAGCCTATTTTCATAAGTGAAAGCTTATCACTTATCGAAAAGGAAGAATTGATAATGCTCGTAAAAGAGTATATAGATGTCTTCGCCTGGAGCTATGAAGACATGCCTGGACTCGATCCACAGGTCGCTATGCACCGTCTAAACATCAAGCCCGACGTTAAGCCAGTCAAGCAACAACAACGTCGGTTCCGCCCAAACATCATGGAGGCTATTGAAGCCGAAGTTCATAAGCTCATTGCTTGTGGCTTCATCCGGGAGGAACAACATCCAGATTGGGTGGCTAACATAGTCCCCGTCCTTAAGAAGAATGGGAAAATACGGATCTGCATCGACTACCGTGACCTCAATACGGCCTGTCCCAAAGATGAATTCCCACTGCCCATCACTGATGTCATGATTGACAACACATGCGGGTTCGAGAGGATGTCTTTTATGGACGGCTTCTCAGGGTACAACCAGATCAAGATGTATCCCGACGACGAGAAGCATACTTCTTTCCGAACGCCTTTGGGGGTATACTGCTACACTGTAATGCCCTTCGGATTGAAGAACGCCGGGGCAACCTACCAGCGGGCAATGAGCATGATCTTCCGCGATCATCTCCGGAAGACGGTGGAGTGCTATGTTGACGACATTGCTGTCAAAAGTCGCCGCAAAGATGAACATCTTCGCGATCTGAGGACGATGTTCAATATAATGCGGGCTCATCAGTTGAAAATGAACCCGACAAAATCCTTTTTAGGAGTATCCAGCGGCAATTTCTTGGGTTCATAATCACATCAAAAGGAATCCATCTAGACCCAGACAAAGTCAAAGCCATCCAGGACATGCATCCACCAAGGAACCTCAAAGAGCTCAGAGGCTTACAAGGCAGGTTAGCCTATATCAGAAGATTCATAGCAAATCTATCGGGCCGTTGCCAACCATTTACCCGACTAATGAAGAAGGGTACTGCCTTCATATGGGATCAAGCTTGTCAAGAAGCTTATGAAGACATTAAGAGGTATCTCACAAAACCTCCAGTCTTGGTGGCCCCTACATCAGGGAAACCATTCTTGCTTTATGTGAAAGCCCTGGATTATTCCCTCGGCGCCCTCCTCGCTCAGAAGGACGACAATGGCCATGAGCAGGCCATTTACTATCTGAGTAGAACTCTCATAGGAGCGGAATCTCGCTACAATCCTATTGTAAAAGAGTGTTTAGCTCTCGTCTTCGCTGTCCAGAAGACACGACATTATTTGGTTGGCCAAACCATACATGTCATCTCCAGGGTAAACCCTTTACGTCTTCTCATGACGAAGCCAGGGTCGTTGAACTCAAGGTTGGCTAAATGGGCACTGCTATTATCCCAATATGACATAACCTTTACCCCTCAAAAGGCGGTTAAAGGTCAAGCCCTTGCAGAGTTCTTGGCTGCGCATCCAGTCTCGGAACATTCAAAGCTTCACGAAGACATCCCTGATGAGGTCTTCGAATCTAATGCAACCTCAGTAGAGGAAGTATGGCAGATGTTCTTTGACGGAGCATCGCGGATGGGCCCCAAAGGAAAGATTATTGCCGGAGTGGGGGTTGTGTTCATCTCCCCACAAGATCATATCCTTCCCAGGGCGTTCTCCTTGACAGAGTCATGCTCTAATAATGTAGCGGAATACAATGCTCTGCTCATTGGCCTCCAGCTCGCCCACGGAATGGGGTACGCTATCTTGAAGCTTATGGCGATTCAAAGCTGATCATTAGCCAGGTAAAGGCGAATATGAAGTCCGCCATGAGGACTTGGTGCCTTACTATCATACAGCCATCGAATTGGCTAGCTTATTTGAAGGCTTCTACATCGGGCATGTGTCTCGATCTCAGAATACCAAGGCGGATGCTCTCGCTGCACTAGCGACGACGCTAGCCTTACCGGCCGACACAGAGTATCACCTCACAGTCGCAACCCGGCATCTCGTATGCTCCAAGTATATGCTAAAGATCCAAGAAGTCCATAATACCTCCGTGGATCTTGAGCCGAGGGATTGGCGCTTCCCTCTCATTGACTATGCTCTGCACGATCTGCTCCCGGATGATCCCAAAGAAGCGGCGTCCATCAGACGAAGGTCGCCCCGCTTCTACTATGATCCCACTTTGAAGACACTTTACCGTCGTTCATATGATGGTATCCTTCTCCGTTGCCTTTCTCATTCAGAGGCACAAGAAGTGCTTAAAGAAGCACATGATGGCGTTTGCGGAGCTCACAAGCCGGGTCCAAAGCTTAAAGACAGGCTGCACAGACTTGGGTACTACTGGCCGACCATGATGGCCGATGCCACCCAGTATGCACGAAGGTGTAAGGCGTGCCAGGTCCATGCAGACTTCATACACCAACCTTCGGAGTTGCTCCACCCTACTGTTGCTTCATGGCCATTTGAAGCATGTGGAACTGATGTCGTAGGGCCAATCAGTCCCTCTTCGGCAAGAGGTCACCGGTTTATCCTGGCAATAACCGATTACTTCTCAAAATGGGCAGAGGCCATACCATTGGCCGAAGTCAAAACCTCCCATCTGGTTAGCTTCATCAAACACCATGTCATCCATCGATTTGGTGTCCCCAGGCGGATCATCCATGACAATGGTCCCCAATTCATAAGCCAAGGGTTCTGTCGATTCTGCGATAAATACCGAATTCAGAATGTGGCTTCAACAGCTTACAATCCTGCCGCCAATGGTTTAGCAGAAGCATTCAACAAGACAATCATCAAGCTGCTCAAGAAGTTCGTCTCCTCGAGTAAGCGAGATTGGGACGAAAAGCTCGGTGAATGCCTTTGGGCCTACCGGACTACGGTGCGGACACCGACAGGCAATACGCCTTTTTCCCTGGTATATGGGTGCGAAGCAGTTATCCCATTGGAAATTCAGGTGCCATCATTACGGGTAGCCTTGACTACTAAGATGACATCAGAAGACAATGATCGCCTGCGTCTTCAAGAGCTCGAAGCCCTAGACGAAAAGCGGCTACAAGCTCAGCAACACATCGAGCTATATCAGGCTCGGATGTCAAAAGCCTTCAATAAAAAGGTCAAGCAGAGAATCTTCCAGAAAGGAGACTTGGTCTTAGCCGTCAGACGACCGATGATTATGACGCACAAGACCAAAGGCAAATTTCAGCCTAAATGGGAAGGACCGTTTGTAATAGAGACAGTCTATTCAAACGGAGCATACCGCCTTATGAATGCAGGTGGCGACCTACTCATGATGCCAATCAATGGCAAATTCTTAAAGAAATATTATCCTTAATCGAGGATCCTTCTCTCGATCAAGTTAACATTACACCTCTGATCGAGATCCGCGCGTCCGAAATGCGCACAAAGAGAGCCTTTCTCTTCCTCCAAGCGAGACTATACGGCCATGGATCAACTGGGACCTGGCCATGCACCAGTCACCTTAGAAGATAATCGAGGTTGTGCAGACATCAACCTGATAATCCGACATCCTTAACGATCAAGGATAGAGGAAAATGTTGGCCTCTAAGCCCAACATGAGTCCTCAACAACTCATCATGCTGAGGGGAATAGCATGGATAGCCCAACCCAAACGGTAGTTGGTAAAGGCATATCAAACCCGTTGATAGCTGGGGGTTTGCTAAAAATCCTAAGGGACCTGCTCCCATTTGATTCCCTCTCCAAAATCACCTACCAATTCTCATCCATAGAATGGTAGGACCACATATACTCCGCTGTTACGTTAACATTAAACCTATGACAGCAGTCCCCTCATTTCTCCTCGTGAAAATGAGACCTCCAAATCACCTACCAATTCTCATCCATAGAATGGAAGGACCACATATATTCCGCTGTTATGTTAACATTAAACCTATGACAACGGTTCCCTCGTGAAAACGAGACCCCATCACCTATTGATTGAAGCTTGGTGGCTTCTCAACCAGTTACGTCATTGCGACCTCTGAACTGGCAGATAGCCAAGTTTCATCCACCATTGAGCTTAGTGGCGTCTCAATTGGTTATGTCATTGCGACCTCTGAACCAGCAGACAGCTAAGTCTCAATCCCGAGCCCTGTTGACATTTACAAAAGACAGGTCTCGATACTCGTTGACATTTACAAAAGACGAGTATCACCTATTGATTGAAGCTTGGTGGCTTCTCAACCAGTTACGTCATTGCGACCTCTGAACTGGCAGATAGCCAAGTTTCATCTACCATTGAGCATTAGTGGCGTCTCAATTGGTTATGTCATTGCGACCTCTGAACCAGCAGACAGCTAAGTCTCAATCCCGAGCCCTGTTGACATTTACAAAAGACAGGTCTCGATACTCGTTGACATTTACAAAAGACGAGTATCACCTATTGATTGAAGCTTGGTGGCTTCTCAACCAGTTACGTCATTGCGACCTCTGAACTGGCAGATAGCCAAGCCTCATTATCATTGAGCTTAGTGGCGTCTCAATTGGTTATGTCATTGCGACCTCTGAACCAGCAGACAGCTAAGTCTCAATCCCGAGCCCTGTTGACATTTACAAAAGACAGGTCTCGATACTCGTTGACATTTACAAAAGACGAGTATCACCTATTGATTGAAGCTTGGTGGCTTCTCAACCAGTTACGTCATTGCGACCTCTGAACTGGCAGATAGCCAAGCCTCATCTATCATTTAGCTTAGTGGCGTCTCAATTGGTTATGTCATTGCGACCTCTGAACCAGCTGACAGCTAAGTCTCAATCTCGATGCTTGCTGACATTTACAAAAGGCAAGTATCTCCCTTCCTTTTAAGCCCCGCAAAGGGCTAACCTCGAGACTGGCAACGTCCCATTCGGTTAGGTTACTGCAACCTCTGAACCAACAGACAGTCATGTCTCATTATCTAAGCAACAGACGACAAAAGAAAAAATTTTCTATTAATCCAGAAGGATGGGATACATGGAGGAGCCTATAGGCGTACATGATAAGATCGGATCCGATCTCCGAGCGAAGCTAGCCGCGCCCTCCTGTCATCTTCAGCCTGGGCCAGCGCCTGTGATCTTAGCTCCGCCTCATCAAAGTCCACCGCCTGAGCCAGACGAGCCTCGGTCTCCGCCAAAGTCGCCCTCTGTGATGACTTCCGCTCCGCCAGTTCCTCACTTCGAGCCCTGAGCTGCTTAAGCCGCGCAGACTCTTCATGACGCATCTGTGTAGCCTTCGACAAGAGGAGATTTGCCTTTCGGATCATCTCTTCAGCCCTCTTAATCTTATCTTCAGCGTCAAGAAGAGCACTGTTGGAAGCATCAATTGCACTCCCAACCTCTGCTTCCTCTGCCTCCAAGGACCTCAAGTCAGAGGAGATAGCCTCAACAGCCTCTTGAGCAGCGAGCTGAGCCTCGCACTTCTGGGCGACAAGACGTGCGAGCCGTTCATCAGCCAAAGACGCTGCGTCGGAACGATGGAAATGGCGCCATTCCTCCACGTCCTTCTCAAGGTCATCTACCAGGAGCTCCAGAGCAGTAGCTTGATGGTACCCCTCAAAGTCCCGAATACACTCAATGCCACGGGAGAGAACCATCTTCAGCTTCGAAAATGGCACAGGCGAGCCCTTCAAGACTAGACCGATAGTCTGCTCCAAACTATTATAGAAGCTGTCGACCAGATTACCGATAAAGTCATTCTCAGCTTCATCAACCCTTGAGACAACCTCGGAGCAATCTACCAACCTAATCGACACCACCGCGGAAGAAGAAGCGGGAACATCGACTGCAGCAGGGCAAGCCAAGGTGACCTCGGCGGAGTCCTCAGCGACACCAGCACGCCAGCCATCGCGGAGGTAGGACTGGCAACCACCTCTTGAGCAGCAGGCTCAACTACCAGCGTCGGGGAGGCAGGGCTCACAATCACCCTCAGTGCCGTATTCGGCAAAACAGTCTGCACCTCACTCGTTGATGTGACTGGAAGTGAGGGTACCTCCGGGACTGCCGCCTCTTCAACCTCAGGGCCCTCCGCTGATTTGGGCTGATAAAAAGGCAGGTCGCCATACAGCGCGTCTAACACAGCGGCGTCTGCCCCGGTCGAAGCGCTCATATCGCCCTTTGACCCTTCAGGAAAACCCTCCGCTTCTTTCGAAGCTGACGCACCTTGGGGACGAATGCCTGCAACAAAACCAAGGTCAAAAAGGAGACGCAACAAATAGGCGAGGATCAGGAGATCTTAGTCATACCGAAGGCCGATGTCACCTCGTCAGCCGCATCGGAATCCAAGGGTCCCATCGGAAAGTTCTTACCAGACTCAACGCGGATAGCCGGCCCACTCGCCGATTCCTCCGCAGACCACCCGGCAGAGCTGGATGCCATAGGACTTCCTTTAGAAGTCCCAGCGCCCGAAGGGCCAATATCGGCCGCATCACCTCCAGACTCCTCCGAGCGAGCAAAGGAACTAGCTGCACTTCCATAAGTGAACAGGGGATCGTAGTGCTCCCCTTGCTCTCCAACTGTCTCAGCTCCTGCAACAAAAAAGCAAATGATGAGTTATTTAAAGTGCGCTGAAGGCATATTAGATGGGGGCCAATCTTACCAGTAGACGGTTCAGCAACCGACGGCTCAGCCACTAATAGAGCAGCAGAAGGAGGCGCCGTAGGGAGTTCGCCCTCCACCACAATGGTAGGAGTTTGGCGACGGGGCTTCTTCGCCGACGACTTCCTACGGGATCCACTCCCACGCTTCCTTTTAAAGTGGACCTCAGAGTCCTCTTCCTCCACTTCTTCCACATGCTGTGGGGGAGCTGTCCCCATTACACCAGACCCGGCTTCACGAACACCAGCTTCGTGGGCATCAGCCCTTGTCTCTGCCTCGAAGCGAGGGCTCCCCGCATCAGAAGCCTCGCTGTCATCTACAGCGATGAACTCCTCTATGCCAGGAACACGGACTCGTTTGCCCTCCTTCTTATCCAAAGCCTTCTGCCTCATCCGATGAGAAATCAACTTCACACCTGAACTATTGGCATTGAATCCAGGAGGCGTGGAATTCGAAGCTGCATACCATTGGCAGAAACACAGGGTCGTCCATAGGCCGGGATCCCTCAACGGCGTGCGTAGCCACGCTCCAGTGTCATCCGCGGTAAAGAACCGCCAAGCACGAGCCCCATCAATAAGGCTCCCCAGGAAAGCCAGGTCCGGATTGGGGTTGCCCACATACAACTGGTCATACCCAAATTGGCGGGCGAACCGGCACGGGATGTAGGGCTCCATGTAGCAGGTATCCCCACTCCTGTACAGCAAATGCGAGGGCCGGATACAGACCAGCCACTCGAAAACACCCCGACTCATGGGAGATCGACCTGACTCCACATCATGGAATTCCTCGTTGTATCCTGCACCCCGCAGGTGAGGAAAGCAACGGAACAGGCTATAAGCGTCATAACGACGCACTAACTTACGGGCCTCGGCCACATAAGTTTTCTGCCACAGACAGCCTTCAAAACGACGGAGAAGCGCCGTTTGAACGCCCTGCGGTGGGTCTTCCCCAGCTCCAATCAAACTGGGGCAGTGCAAGGCGAACCACGCCATCAAGTAGGTGTACGGTAAACCTACCCTAGGATTGGGTCCGTCACAAGGCAGGACGGCACCCTTCCCTCGCCTTGACGCCATCGGCCTGCAGAAAGCCTCCGTCAGTACACGAAGGCCCCTCTGAATACAACATACCATGGCCGGAAGGAGACCCAGGCGGTGGCCATGGACCAAGCGGACAGCAGGCAGCAGCACATTCGGGTGGACAATGTCACCCGAAGAAGAAGGCACGACACACTTCTTTAACCAGATGGTTAAGAATCCGGCCAGCAACACCTTGCGAGACATAGGCCAACGGGCCTGATGGTGAAAGCTCCGAAGAACATCACCCTTCTCAAAAGGACCATCATCTTCTGTCACGACGATGTCCTTTTCAGCACGCACCTCCATCCTCGCCAAGATGTCTTCTTCGACAACTCCGCAATGAGCTGCCTCGGGCGCACTAGTCATATCCGGGAACAAGTAGTTCCCCCAGCTCTTTAAGCTCTTCGAGCTACCCTTACCACCAGTGTGGATGCTGGAACAAATGTGCAGGTGGCACATCAATTCCCGATATGTCTCAAGCAAAGCAGGCTCTTGCTTCTCCAAGAGAGCCAACTCCGCCTCACACGGAAAATACTCTTCATATGGAAGAGACCCGAAGGGCAAAGCAGAGATCTCTCGCATCTCATGCAGGGCCATGCCCAATTCACCAACCGGGGTGAAGAAAGTCCCCGAGGCTGGGCAGTACAACTCAAGGATGGCGTAGAAGTACGCCACCTTCATCTCGATACCGTAGCAGGTCGCCCTGACGGCCTCATGGAGGTTTAACCTATCTAAGTCCCCCTCAAAATGAGTGAGGATATAGTTGGTCAACTCCGCCCACCACGATCTAGGAGGGTGGACCCAACCGGGAGTCCTGAAATCGGTGGCGGGGTAGTTCCCGTCAACTTCGCAGAACTGAGTGCCAAAGGTCGGCGCCGCAGCTGGGTTCTCTCCTACTGGAAGGTCCCGCGATACCTTCCCAGGGTATAGCCCCATTACGCTACGAGGATGGCCAGCCCTCGAATAGCCGGACTGGAATGTCAACCTCCCGACACTTACAGACTCGGCATTTAGGCTCACGCCCCAAGCCATCTTCCGAGCCTGAGTCGCGCTCGCGAAGGAAGACAAAGCGAAATGTCGCTTAGTGGACGGGAGATAGAATCCCTCGCCGTCCAACTGGAAGATCCACTGACCTTCACCGGCCTGCAGCTGGCGATCGGGATCAGGTGCAGCATCCCCGAACATGAAGACAGGCTTTCTGTAAGCCTGACGGTCGATATCTTCAAGCGGAGCCGTAGTCAAGATGCTCCGCATGGCCTGCGGACGACCGCTCTGAATGAGCGTATCCCGTACAAGGGAGCTCGGCTCACTGAACAAGGAAGCCTGCCCGATGAACTGCAAGCTGATGCTCCCGCCTGCTCGACTGGTTACGCCAAATAGACTGTTCTGGAGGCCGGAGGCGTAATGTACTGCAAAAACAAAACAAAAAAAAAATGAACTATGATTAGTTCACCAATCAAATGGATGCGAAGACATAAAAATTCGCTAAGGCATAGCCTCGCCCAGTAAGCAGGAACAGCGGGATAATAGCTTTGATAAAAAGCTTCGCTTCACAGATAAGACTGCATCTTTGCAGGAAGTGGCATAGCCCTAAGGGCTGACGTCATCAAAAGGACGTTATGGTTAACAGTCACCCTTCGTGGCCATGACTGAAGGCACACGACCCATATCCTGTTCCTCAACAGGATGAAGATTGCCCAAGCAATGGCTTCCTATGGAAGCCCAAGAGAAGAACTGTTCAGTTCTTACTTCCCTGGTGCAAGCAAAAGAGGGAAGTTAAGGGAAACGAGTTCCCTGATAAGGACAGATCATATTCGATCGTCCTAATAGCCGAGTATCGACTCCAAAGGATGAAGACCACTCTCTCATCAGATTGGAGAGTCTCTTACCAGCGATCGGTCGCTCAATGAACGGAGGAGGAGGGCCCTCCGCTGCAGAAGTCGCTGCTTCCTTTCCCGCTCGTCTCTTGGGCGCCATTGAAGAATTACAGGAGTTTTTGAACTCTTGAAGAAGAAGAAAAGGAAGAAGAAGAGTCAAGTACTCTGGAAAATTCAAAGAGAAATGATGATTTTCTCTCAGCCCGATCGGGCTTTTATAGGCCAATCAGCGCCTAAATCAAGGCCTCGAAAAAAGGGCACATGCCGCCGTTTCGAATTAATTCGAAACAGTGCCCAAAGCGCCTGAGGCGCTTTCCCAAAAGCGACGGTTCAATCCCACTAAAGGGTTAACTCCGCACAAGAGCAAAGTGCGGACTTCGCGCAATCCTTCAAGGACTTAACCGAAAGGTTTGAATTAGCCCTCTAAAGAGGCGCTGACATGACAGCCTCGCGAAGATCATTCAAAGGAAGGGCTATGTCCTTAGCCCCGTGCGCAGTTTAGCCCAGCAATGGCCGAACTCTCAGTGAAGCAAGCAAAAAATCAAATGATCAGACAAAGAACTTTCATTGATTTAAAAGCAAGAGTACATTTGATATTACATCAAAATTGTGTTTCATACAACACACCAAGTTGCCTAGTAAGGCCATTTGCATAAAAGGCATACAAGCGGTTTTATCTGCTTCCAGACCAGATCACTGGACACGAAAGGTCCTCCTCCTGCACAAGGCTGTAACCAGTTCTGCCACAAGGACACGGTCATTTTTCTCCACAAAATGGCAGATCTTGCCAGGCCATTTTTGTTGAAGCCTGGCAATAAAAACCTATCGCCGCCAACATGATAGATCACGTATAATGGGAATCGGCAGTGATACCAGTGATCTAACAGGCGCGATGCCCACTTTCCCGAAGTGGATCGCCATCAAAGGCCACCAAAGTTGAAAGTCGGCAATGGTGCCGACAATCCCACAGGCGACGCCCATTATCTTGAAGCGGATCCTCTCCGATAAAGGCGGCGGCCAGCCTCACCTCAGAACGAATCATCACGGATAAGAGGCTGCCAACAGCCTCTGGGACGCGCATCCGCTGCCCCGAATTGTTCCTCCTGCTTAAAAGTAAAGCTTCGACCGGGGAAGCATAAGGCAATTTCATGGTTTCTTCCATCAAGTTACCAGATTGGGTAAGTACAGCTCACTGCAATACAAATTGAAGCAAGTTAGCAGTTAAACACAGAAAGAGCTGCAAAAACATTAAGTCAGATTCTTCAACGGCAAAAGCAATCCGACTTCAACAGAGGACAAGCTCCACCTGCACAGCAACCATGGGCTGGCTCAGCAAACACCAAGTCCTAGCCTCACCTATAAGGCAAAGTCAGACTGATCTTGTGAGAAACAGTCTCAACATTCGCCTATATGGCAAGACTGGCTCAACTATTGAAGAAGCCAAGTCCCAAGTCCTGCCTGCGCAGCGGACTTAACAAGCAACAATCTTTCACCGATCGAGCCAAAATGATAGCTTCACAGAAAGCTATGATGAGATCCTTCTCTGCAGCAGCCAAGTGCAAGATGAGAATCAAGGGAAGCTAATCCCTGAAGCGAGCTGTCAAAGCTAAATCAAGGGAGAAGAGTTCCCTAAAAGCGGTGAAGTCTTTAAATGATCAAGACTTACTGGTCCTTGGCCGGTTAGACAACCAGAGTGGTTTTCCCACTAATTCAGAGATCTGAGTATCTCTTTCAACCAAGAGAAGGGAAGAAGAAAGGCAAGGCACTTCTCTTCAGAGGACCTCAAGTGTCCTATTTATAGGCCCCATGGCCTGAGCGCAACCACCTCAAGCATGGAAGCACGAGCGCACTTAAGGCATTGATTGCGCCTTGATAACAGGGACGGTTCCCATTGGAACCGTACAGGGAAGAAAACGTCTCCCTCATAAAAAGGCATTTATGGCGCCTTGAAGAAAGGGAGTATCCTCCCTTGGAAACGTGCGAATCGGAGAACATCTCTCTCGATTGGCGCAAAAGAAGAAATGATCCTCCTCGTAACCGCCCCATGGCAGTTGGCCTTGAAAAGGCAACAGGAGTTCCAAAGCGAACTTATTTCTTGGAAGCCCAGATCCGGAGCTACCCCGACGCGAAGCTACTCGCGAACCAGTGCAATTCTTCGGCGAATTCATCCCAAAGCAGGATTGAAGGCGAAGCTGAACTCAACCATCATGGCGACGTTCATACTCCACACACCATCGATCACAGCAGTTCAAAGTGTTTCGGAGTCTGAGCTATTGCAGACTCTCGAAAACTTTGAAGGGGGTCTTGTTGACACTTAAAAAAGACAAGATTCTCATTGGTCCGAACGATGTCTAAACTTGTTGACATTTACAAAAGACAAGGGACAGACAAGCTGAAGACCAGTTTTCACCCACCTCCAAGGGACAAGGAAGCAGTTTGGACTCCACTGATCCAGCAAGCAGAACAGTGAACCCTGATTGTTTCTAAACAGACCTCAGCAGGTCTAAAATGCTAGCATTTAGCATTACATTAGCCCAAGGAGATAGCCTCGTGTGAGAGGCTAACATCATCCAGAGCATCGCCAGGAAGCTAACTGACAGCTTCGCCGAAAAGCCTCTTTTCGGACTTCGCCAGGAATTGCCTCTAGCTCCGCTATGAGCTTCAAAGCGGGCAGCTCCGCCATCAGCCTGCTATGGTCAGCCTTTGACCAATCAAATCTCCTGATGAGATCAGATCTAAGCCAATCAAATCCATCGGGATTCAAATATGGCAGGTGATTGCCGCAATCTCTTGACTCTCTTGAAACGAGTAAGAGGATCAGGGAAAATCCTTCAACGATATGGAAAGGATCATAACAAATCGGAAAGATCAACCGACTTGCCATTTTCTAGCTCCGCGGAAGCTATCCTAGCCTCGCAGCAAGGCTACTTTCCAGATTCAAACAGATTCGGTTCAATCTGTTTCCATATCTTCAAGGGGACGATTATACCCTTGCTCTCCCTATAAATAACCCGCCATGGGTACAAGGAGGGGAGAGGGGATCGCAGAGGAAGGAGCCATCAATCGCCTTCTGATCACGAGAATCGATCAATCAACTTCTTCAACCGAGGCTTCTTCATAACGCACCGTGCGTTCTCGAATTCAGAGACCTTTTAGAGAATTGCTTTCTCTATCTAGGGTGTTGATACCCTAGCATCGTCCTTCTTCTCAAGGAATCTCCGGAACCAGGCGAGAAGGAATTCCTAATTGAAGGCGATTTTGAGAAGCAGCAAGAGGGTTTCTACCAACCCTCTATTCTCTGATTCCCGGAACCAGGCGAGAAGGGAATCTCATCGCTCGCATCGTCAAAGGGACAAAGTGGTCGCGCGCTGACCAGACTCCTATCGGCACACTTCTCCAGAATCTCTGAGGAGATCTACTTGTAATCTTTTGAGAATACTTGTAATTTAGCTCCTCAAACTTTTATTTGTAAGTTTTCCCTTTTCGCAAAATTAATGGAAAACAAACAATAATTTGAGTGAACTTGTCATTCAAATGAAGAGAATGATAAGTAGAGTTTGATCCACTAGAGATATCAGTAGGATCCGCCAGGGATATTTAAAAGGTTTTACTGTCAAAGGCGTGAGCTTTAAACATGATAGTTCTGATCTGCGATTTATCTTATTGAGAAAAAGAATACAGCTTTTTGTGGTCCTACCATTTCATAGACGGGAATTGGTACGGGACTTTTGGTGAAAAAAGTGGGATCAGGTCTCTTAGGACTTTTTGCAAATCCTTAGTTATCAATTGGTTTGGTATGCTTGTACCAACTACCATTTGAATTGGGCTAGCCATGCTATTCCCCTCAGTATGATGAGTTGTTGAGGACTTTATATTGGGCTTAGAAGCCAATATTTTCCTCTAGCCTTGTTCACTGAAGGCTTCGGATCATGTCACATGAAGTGAACATTTCTTTATTCTACTAGTGACCTGTAAAATCTCGCTGGGATTAAAGACTGAAGTCTAAACTTCATGAGAAAATTATCGGGTAGATTGACATTCTTCATGGAGCGTTACCTTTTGTTCATCAAGACTCCGGTTCTGAGCCAATCTTTGTGTCTAGATATGGAGTACAAATTTGACAAGGAATATATCGAGTAAGTCGAGATTCCTTATAGAGTTTCACTTTTATTCATCATAATCAAGACATTAGGCACAGCTGATCATTGAATCCAAATGAATATGGAAACACTAGAAAGATCCTGCAAGGATGCATCATGAACCTGCTTCGATGAATTCAGCTTATTCAAGATTGTCATGAAGTTGAACTGATTTGCCAAAAGAAAAATGCAGAGATAGTTGAAATTGATTCCACCTGGGAAAAGAGACTCGTTAAGGAGAACAACAGTCAGACGAGTCCAACTTGATGATCGAGATGTAGTGTTAACATTGTAAGTACACCTAGAGGGGGTGAATAGGTGTACAATCTAATCTAGGATAAATGATATGGAATTTAAACTTAATTGCTAACACATTATGTGTAAGGAAGAGTGAGCCCGAATTTCTCATGAAGAGCTCTGGAACTACTCCTCGAGATTCCTCTAAATAAGAGTTGAGGTGCTATTAGAAACTCTCTTGGTTCAACATAAGTGTGGGCACACAAATAATACCAAGCATGTATATAATATAAGCAATGTAATAACGATTAAAGAGAGATAAAGTTGAGAGATAGTGGATCAAACGTAAACACCAAGATAAGTTTTGAGGTTTGAGCCACTGCCCTACGTCTCTGCCTTTACACAGAAGAATTTTCACTATGTCCACACAAAACCTTTGATTAGTCTCTAATTTTGCATAATTTTTATCACATTTGCGTATTTATTTTGTATAAAATTCTACTAATAAAGCTTTGCTTACTTGATCCTAGGTCCATGGTGTGCAAATGAAGAAGAAGAGTATAATCACTATTTAATGGGTGATTAAAGACCTACCAAGTAGCATTGACCTTAGAGAGAAGATTTTATCAGCTCAGGGCGTCAAATCAAGAAACTGAGACTTCCACCTGACATGGGACAGACAGGACAGTGCGCGGCCCTAAAGGGCCACGAAAATGCGGCCTAGGCCGCATTTCCGCGACCGTACGGGCGCGGCTGTGTCCGTGCTTTTGGCCAGGGTTGTCCCCTGGCCCCCATTCCCCTTGTGTCTATAAATACCCCTGGGGTTCTCCTTCAGCAAGATATGCAATATTTTAGGGTAGTTCATCTCCAATTTGTAGTTTAGGGTAGTTTAGGTTAGTGTTCTTCTTCCTCCTTTTTTGTATTTTTTATTTCTTATAGATCTTGTAATAGGAGAGAGAGTGCTACATTGTTGGGAAGTAAGAGTACTTGTAATAGAAGGTGATAATTTATGAAAGGTGCTCTCTTAACTTATCTTTGTTTTCCTCTCTAACTCCTTTTATATGTTTAGCTAATCTTTTCTCTCATGGCAACTAACTACTAACCACTAACTAGTCAAACTTCTTATTTGATAATCCACATGAATCTAATAACCTCTACTTGGCCTTACTCTTGCAAGATCCATTGATGGCTCATGATGATGGATTCTAACACTCTAACATCTAAATCTCTAACAAGCTAACATTACTTTATTTTATACTTTCTCTTATTGGGTTTTGATGATTTAAGTGTAGCTTGCACTTGTTGGTTGAATTTGGATGTGAAAGTTAACATATGAGCCATGCTTTATAAAGCTCTTGAAGTAAGACTAGTGATGGCCAATGATACATGTGAGCCACCTATCACTAAGAGGTAAGCATGTTAGTGGAGTCATTAGTAGTTAGTAGCCATGAGTTTCTTTCTTTTTCACTTTATTTAGATATACAAACAAAAATCATAAAATCTCTTCAATGTTTCCTACTTCTTCGTATTTTACCGTACTTCTCTTTTCCATTCTTTGTTTTCCTTTCTTTTTATTCTTTCAAATATTGAAGAACCGTTAACATGCACGTGAACATGCCATATAAGCTTCTATCGCCTCCCGTCCTTATGGATTCGACTCGTATTAGCCTCTATGTTATAACGGAAGTATCGAGGAAGCTAAAGCGCACACACTTTAACTCTTGACTTCAAAATATACACTTTTGTGCGCGATTTTTCCCCGATCAAATTTTGGTGCCGTTGCTGGGGATGGGAACGGTTTGATTTCACATTTTTGTTAACTTTTCTTCTTTGTTTTTTGTACAAGTTAAAGTTTTAGCATTGCAGAAGTCCACACTTGCTCTTGTGTGGTTGGGTAAATTCTTGTATATTCTTATACTCTGCTGCTAATTTTTATTTATATTACCTGTGTATTATAATAATTAAGAACTAAAAAACGGAAATTGGATGCTTTAAAATGGTTTAAACAGTTGCATCTAGGCGCGTGTCAATTTTCATTCCAATATACTGTATTTTGTTTTTGTGTTATTGTGATCTTGACAGAGGTGTACATATTACATTGCATATAGTTGGACAAACACGTGGGTGATTTACTCTCTTGTGTGTTCATTCTTATTTATATTGCACATTTGCACGTATTGAACTTAAGGGCAAAACCCAAGACAACATAAGGTGAGGAAGTCATTATCCTTCCTTGGCCCAAAAATCACCTCCCTGCTCACACAACCCAAGCCTAAATAAATTTGCTAGACGTTGGCCCCTAGGGACATCTCGGACTTATTTAGGAGATTGATCTAAGGAGAAAGTTGTTAGAGTTGACTCTTATCAAATCGGTGTGTAAGGTTGGGGATTGAGAGGCGAACCTTGAAGAACAGTGGTTTGACATAATTAGGCCCGTTGCTCCGGCACGGTACCTCCCACTGATCTTGTCCCTACCTGGCCGATTAACTCGTGATCAGATTCTGACAATGTACCCCCCGTGGACAGTCTAACCAGTTAGGAGTCGTCTAGGTCTAAGTCAACCCTAGCATAGGCTTGTTTTCTTTTTCTTTTTCTTTATTTGTTTGTTTGTTTGTTTCTTGTAAATCGTGATATGAATTTTAACAACAACAATTCTTTCAATTCTAATATGAATCCATATTTCACCCCGACCTCATTTGACTCGGATAACTCAACCCGACTGTGTATAACATGAACCAACCATATATGTCGAGTTGGGATTATCCGACTCAATATGACCCATATCCCAAACCTATGACTATAATTTTCAAAATAATTTCAACTCTTCACAGAGTCAATGGGGATTTACCTACCCCGAGTCAAATTTTCAACCATATTATCCATAATTTTCACAATATTCATTCCCCAATTTTGATTCATATACTCCTTTTTCTGAACCACCAATTGAAGAAAAATCATCATGGGAAAGGAGTTTGGAAAAGAAATAAAGGCCCAAAACAATTTGAAAACATGATGGCCTCATCATGTTCACAAAATTTTCAAAATAGTTCTTTTCCAGAACCAGTCAAAGAAAATTATTGTGGGAAAAAACTATGGAATTCGTATAAGAGACCGAGCGAATAATACAAAATATGAATAAGTTCCTATGTCCATCAGATGTTCATATGACTCAAGAATCTTGTCATTTTGGAAATCCCTTCAATTTCATCATACCAACGTGAACTTGACCAACATCAACCTCTTGACAGTTTGGCAAGCTTTTCATTTCCTGAAATTGAGCTTGAAGATGAATATGAACCTGAGCTTCAATTTAGCGATTCAAGTCTAATTCTTGAATCAATATCGATTCCTATAGTGTTACCTGAACTAAATAACGTTCTTGAGCCAGTTTTGATTCTTATACTTCTTGAACTTGAATCGATCATTTCACCCATTCATATTCCTTCCGTGGACGAAACTCAAGATTCAATTTTATTACATCCATTTGAACTTGCCTAAAATTTTGCGAACCACCATGACATTTTGGCAAGTTATCATTTTTTCGAAATTGAACTTGAGCTTGAAGTGATCCTGAACCTCAAGTTGGTAATTCCATTTCACTTTTTTCAATAATGACTCTGGTATCTTTACCAGATTTTTTTCTCTATTTCGGAGTCAACATTGAATCCTGTACCAGTACACCGTGAAATTGAATCGCCAATATCTTATGATCACACTTCATTGATGGAGAAAGTATGTGAACATTAATTCTTTAGTTTGGACCCTATTTTTGAACCAATTTTGACTCTCATTATTGACTCTCGACTTGATCTGAGTCAAATTTTCGAGTCGGTATCGTTTTTACTCCTATTCCATTTGAGTCCAAATCAATCATTTTCCAAAATCACACTTCATTGTTGGACAAGAATGAAGTAAATGACTAAGTAATTATTTTTGAAAATTGGAAATTAGATGGGGATAAATTTTAAATAAGACCATTCACTCAATCATTCTTTTACTGGGTCGTATTAGAGAGGTCACTGGTGGGTTCCTGTGAATTTCACATTATCTCGATTGGGTAGCAACGCTTGGCCTAATCAGACCACCACCGGAGCCACCACCATGAGGTAATTTTCCTTTCCTTCCCATTTGTTTCATGTATATACACATTCACGATGCATTGAGGACAATGCATGAGATAAGTGTGGCGGAGGGTTTACTAACATAGGTTGTTCTAAATTTTCTTTCTTTTACACTGCTTTTTAGAAACTTTTTAAATTTTTTTTTGTATAAAACTCTTTTCTTTTCTTTTTACAAAACTTTTTGACATAAGGAAAATAGTTTTAATTTATTTTCAAGAAAATTAAGGTTATCTTAGGAATTAGGAAGACCTTAAATTATGAATTTTTAACGAAGTCAAAATAATAGATCTTGTTTAAATTTTAGGATAAGAAAATAAGATTGAAAAGATAATTTGATCCAGAATTTTTTGCCTTAAATTTATGCACTTCACACTTACACAATTTTTGGAATTGAAACAAAGACTGAAAATGTCATAAAAAATATATTAAAAATATATATATAAAATGATAATAAAAATCACTTATTGAAGTTGAGTAATTATGCCTCAGGAAGCATGATTATTCACACCTAAAATGGTGGATAAAAATAAAATAATCCCCTTTAATTTTGTGACCTTATTTACTCGAGTCCTTAAGTCCGAGGGATGTTTTCTCATCTGGTGCCTTGATCATCTGGTTTGGGAGTCACCGACTAAAGGCTAACTACACGGGTAAATAAGAAAGCCTAAGGAAACTAAGGGAAGAAAAAAGAGAAAAACATAAATAAACAAAAATCAATGACATGAAAGTTTGAGTCGATATCCCAAAAATCTTCACAGTTCACAAAGCGCATTTTTTTCTAAGAGTTTTATGAAAGATCAAAGATTCAATTCAATTTTAAATTCTTACATTTAATTTATAACAAGATTTTTGCATTTCGACCTAGTTTAAGGAAGAACAATTTTTAATTAACCTCTAACCTTGGATCACTTATATTTTCGCAAACATACTTCAACACTTTTCTCTATTTCAAAATGTGTTCTCAAAATATTAACATTTGATTTCATTCTTTATGATTTTGTGGGTGTAATCCGCTGAAAACCCTCAGGAGATAAAACTCCTCCTCTAGGAGAAACCTAGAGGTTTAAGGCTTGTTGCACATGCTCAATGCAATCGTGTCACCTGCGAAAGTAGTTTAATAATTCTTTTATTTTTTTTTTTGCTTAGAACGAGCAAAAAGATAAGTGTGGGGGTGTGATTAGTCTCTAATTTTGCATAATTTTTATCACATATGCATATTTATTTTGTATTAAATTCTGCTAATAAAACTTTGCTTGTTTGATCCTAGGTCCATGGCGTGCAAATAAAGAAGAAGACTAATAATTACCATTTAATGGGTGATTAATGGCCTACCAAGTAGTCATTGACCTTAGAGAGGAGATTTTGTCAGCTCAGGGCGTCAAATCAAGAAACCGGGACTTTCACCTGACAGGGGACAGATAGGACAGCGTGCAACAGTAAGCGCCGCGCGCGGCCCTAGAGGGCCGCGAAAACGCGACCTAGGCCGCGTTTTCGTGGCCATACGGGCGCGGCTGCGCCTTTGCTTTTGGCCAGGTTTGTCCCCCTGGCCCCCCGTTCCCCTGGTGCCTATAAATACTCCTGGGGTTCTCCTTCAGCAAGATATGCAATGTTTTTGGTAGTTTCATCTCCAATTTATAGTTCAGGGTAGTTTAGGTTACTGTTCTTCTTCTTTCTCCTTTGTATTTTTCATTTCTTGTACATCTTGTAATAGGGGGGAGAGAGAGAGTGGTGCATGGTTGGGAAGCAAGAGTACTTGTAATAGTATGTGACAATTTATGAAAGGTGCTCTCTTAATGTAACCCCCTGATCCCCGGTGTACGTATCACAGTATCAGTACGCGATACGACGTACAAACTTGATTTGATCTCTGTAGTATTCCGATTGACCTGATTTCAGCTTCAAAAATTATTTTCTAATATTTTAGATTTTTTTCAGGATTTTCTGGAAATTTTTTGGATTATTTTGGAAAATCTTCGTAATCGGTGTCGACCGATACTGATAACCGGCTTTACGATTTTTCTTTCACAAACGGAGTTGTATTTTGAGAATTCGCTTTCACCATGTGTCTTAGAATCGTCTTATCTACCTTAGGGTATTTTTGGAGATTTTTCTGAATTTATCGAAAATCCGGCCAAACCGGTGTCGCCCGTATCGGTGAGACACTCCGGGATTTTTAATCTGCAAACCGGATTGAGTTTCTTCAAACCGTCTTCATATTCTGTCTCAGGATAATATTCTCTATTTTCTATAAATTTGGGCACCATTCGGAGCTGGTCAAATATTAGGCCAATATTATAATATGAAAATATTATTTTAAATCTTTTTTTTTTCTTTCTTTTCTTTCCTTTCTCTTCTCCCTTTCTCTGGACAATTCCACCACCGACATAACCCACCGCCATAACCCCCCATTAAATCCTATTCTCTCTCTCTCCTCCTCACTCTCTTCCTCTCTCTCTCTCTCTAAGAAACTGTCCCTCTCTCTCTAAGAAACACACACACACACACACACACACACACTCTCTCTCTCTCTATCACCCACACACTTCCTCCCTCTCTCTCTGTACAACCCCTAAAAGGAGGGCTGAAATCTTTCCCGGAGACCAGGCCAGGCCGCGGCCGCCGCCGGCGGCCGCACCCCGGCGGCCGTACCCTCTTCTCCTTCTTCCTCTTCTTCTTCTTCCTCTGTTTTTCTTTTCTTCTTTTTCCTTTTCCTTTTCACTTACTGTCCCTTCCTCTTCCTCTCCCTCTCTCTCGTGGGCTGACCGCCACCGGCGGCCGGGATCGCCGCCGCCAGCAGGGCTGGCCGGCCATGGCGCAACCGCAGCCGCGGCCAGCAGCAACTCTGTTGCTGCTGCTGCTGTTGTCTTAGTTCTTATTGGGTTTGGGTTACCCAACCCAATAAGCCAAATTGGGTTCACTAGAAAACCCAATACACAATAACCCGACCCGATAACCCATAAACCCACTACCCATTTAACTTAAGTTAACGGGTTTGGGTTGTGGATCTGAATCCGACCCGTTATGAGCCCAAACCCGCATCCAAACCCATTAAAGATAATTTTAAAGAAAACCCCCTACTCCATTTTATTAATGCATTGTCAATTATTTTTATTTACATATTTACCCTATTTGTTATGATTTAGTAGTCGGGCGATATTGGGAGCATCCGGACTCCGATTGGGACGATTCTGGATCCGTGGCGATCGTGGGAACGAGGGCTACCTTCCCGTGGCTAGTTTGTGAGTATTTTTCTTTTATAAATTATATTTATCATGTTTAATAATCTTGATTGATTGACTCATCTTACTCACTGTAACAACTGTAACTACCGGTTCATAAATGGTACTTAATACAAGACTAGTATAAAGATTTGTTAAACATAATCAATATCATAAGATGGTGACCGACATACTAGATTAGGTATGATCACCGGTACCTGCCTCACCTTAGACACCATGACTATATGTATCCGTATTTACTACTCGAACATCCTAAGCACACTGAATACTATATACCCAGTACAACCAGCTAGCGGTACCACATATTACACGATATATTATCATTCACGGATACACTGACACTGTTATTGCCTGCGTTAGCAGTACTGATAGACGGAGACACCGACACTGTTATAGCATGTTATGGTTACTAGGACACGGATACTGTCAAGTCACGGGATATGGTCTTATAGTAGACACTGTTCTTACATGTATTATTACGAGGACATTACACGACTTATGGCTACACATATATGCACGGCCTACCGCATGTCATATGATTGTGATTATCGTTACATGGATTCCGGTACACATGTCTGTCATGTTTACATAGCCCTGTTACACGTGCATGTCATGGTTGACCTATCACTGTTACACATGCATGTCATACTTCCCTGTGACACATGCTTATATGGTTTCTCTATATTCTTGTCATATGGATCACCATGCTTATTACATGTATTATTGTTCCATATTCCCGTATTCATGATATATGATAGTTTCCTGTTACTGATATGGATATTCCCGATACTGGACATGAGAACTGTTGAGATGCGATATGTGGACTTCCACATCTATTGTTCCCGTTTCCCGGTATATTGTTCATGTTATATTGTTCATGTGATATTGTTCCCGATTCCCGTTATATTGTTCTCTGCTATCAACAGAACTCTGGTCCAGTTATCATGTTATCCGTATCATGTACTGTATTTATTCTTGTTCTATTGTATACTTGATATAACAGATCATAAAGCTAACTGGGGTATGGGGGAGACTTTACGGTTGATTAGATCTTATCGGGTGATGTACTGGATCCATATTGTTCTCCCCACTGCAGGGGATGGTAGTGCTACCTACCAATTGCTCCATGAGCTATTGTTACTTGATTATTGTTCCCCTCTTAGCGGAGGGCTCTGGTCTTAGCAGCCAGGGGTTTGATAAAGGCCGTGATCCCGGGTATGCACGGGATACACCTACCCGATAAGAACTCCTCGACCATGGGTTTTCAATTAACATAATAAAACAGTATACACAATAGTGGACGTCGGAACACTTGTTATTTGATCACTCTCTCGTTTGGATAATGGTACCCGTAGGCCATGTCTGGATGGGTTCGACTGGAGTGCGGGCTCCAGTATGAACTGCCAGTGGTATGGGACACTGGTAGAGATTGATGAAAATACCAGGTGGTACTGATCGCTACTATTGTACAAATGACATGACTTTGACATGACCTGCCTGTTACATGTTTAGTTGTACTTGTTACTGTTCCTGATCATTTATCTGCTATCATGTTACATGTATACATTGCTACTGTTCCTGTTTCCTGTTACACTTTGTGCAGTGCCCTCCTACTCATGTACATGTATACTTTGTTACATTACCTGGTATATGTTACACTGTATGTAGTGGCATACTATGCATGTTTCTGCATTGCATATATTTTATTATTGCAGACATATGCCCATCTGCATGTTCACCTCTATCACGTCACCACTATCATGTTCATGTCTATTACGTCACCACTAGACAACATTAGTTATTATAAAAACTGGACCCGACTATAGATATGACCTGATGATAACCGGCTAGGTAGAGATGGTATTAAAATAAAACATGTTTATATATCTTTGTACTGTTTCGTATATGCGTATTATATGGTATCACTATTATCACATCTTGTATTATATATTAGTATCATGGTTGTAGTACTATTGTATATATTACTGCCTCCTTCATTTTACCACTCACTAGTTGCTTTCTGACGACCCTGGGTTTGCGTGCCCAGATTGGAGATCCGAGTTACCATAGTATCGGAGAGTGCCATAGAGTCACATCGGAGCTTCCTCATCGGGACTATGCTTAGGTATCTTGGTGCTTTATTTCCGTTATCTTATTTGTCCCTATTTGTCATATATGTTATGATCGCTGACCTATTTCTGCAGGTATTCTTGTACTTATTTCATGCTGGGACCCATGTCTATATGGAGGTTATTTATTGTACTGAGGCTTAGCGTACGTACGTGAGGTTTTCCACCCTGCGTATGTACATCGCCATAACGTCCCCGTACCTGCGGGATCGGGCGTTACAGAGTGGTATCAGAGCCTAGGTTTCACACCTGGTGTGGGTAACCACCTGGGTCAATACTCGGGCTCTTACCAACAGTACAGTCAGGTTCAGATTAATTGATCTGTATCTGAATTTAGGGTTCCAGCAACGAGTACAAGACTACCATGACCTTGACAATTCATTCCTTGACTCGTTTGTATTCATTCTTTCCTTCCAGTTGTCAACCAGAACATCCGATTTTCCTTCACTTTCCTTGCATCGTCTTGCTTCCCATCCGTTCGGACTAGTTCACTACCATACTTCTCCATCCCGAGTTCCTTCTGGAGATCAGAGTGCGCAGCAGAAGTGTGGTGGACCGTAACCTTTGGGCTTTGGGGTTGGAAATCTTGTTCTCACACCTGAATAGAAATTGCGAGAACGCAATTTTTGTAAGGTGGGGAGAAATGTAACCCCCTGATCCCCGGTGTACGTATCACAGTATCAGTACGCGATACGACGTACAAACTTGATTTGATCTCTGTAGTATTCCGATTGACCTGATTTCAGCTTCAAAATTATTTTCTAATATTTTAAATTTTTTTCAGGATTTTCTGGAAATTTTCTGGATTATTTTGGAAAATCTTCGTAATCGGTGTCGACGATACTGATAACCGGCTTTACGATTTTTCTTTCACAAATGGAGTTATATTTTGAGAATTTGCTTTCACCATGTGTCTTAAATCGTCTTATCTACCTTAGGGTATTTTTGGGGATTTTTCTGAATTTATCGAAAATCCGGCCAAGCCGGTGTCGCCCATATCGGCGAGACACTCCGGGATTTTTAATCTGCAAACCGGATCAAGTTTCTTCAAACCGTCTTCATATTCCGTCTCAGGATAATATTCTCTATTTTCTATAATTTTTGGGCACCATTCGGAGCTGGTCAAATATTAGGCCAATATTATAATATGAAAATATTATTTTTAAATCTTTTTCTTTTTCTTTTCTTTTCCCTTCTCTTCTCCCTTTCTCTGGACAATTCCACCACCGACATAACCCACTACCATAACCCCCCATTAAATCCTATTCTCTCTCTCTCTCCTCCTCACTCTCTTCCTCTCTCTCTCTCTAAGAAACTGTCCCTCTCTCTCTAAGAAACACTCTCTCTCTCCTCTCTCTCTCTCTCTCTCTCTATCACCCACACACTTCCTCCTCTCTCTCTGTACAACCCTAAAAGGAGGGGCTGAAATCTTTCCCGCGACCAGGCCAGGCCGCGGCCGCCGCCCGACCACCGCCGCCGGCGGCCGCACCCCGGCGGCCGCACCCTCTTCTCCTTCTTCCTCTTCTTCTTCTTTCTCTGTTTTTCTTTTCTTTTTTTCCTTTTCCTTTTCACTCACTGTCCCTTCCTCTTCCTCTCTCTCGTGGGCTGACCGCCGCCGGCGGCCGGGATCGCCGCCGGTAGGCCGGCCGGCGCCGCCAGCCAGCAGGGCTGGCCGGCCATGGCGCAACCGCAGCCGCGGCCAGCAGCATGCTGCTGCTGCTGTTGTCTTAGTTCTTATTGGGTTTGGGTTACCCAAACCCAATAAGCCAAATTGGGTTCACTAGAAAACCCAATACGAATAACCCGACCCGATAACCCATAAACCCACTACCCATTTAACTTAAGTTAACGGGTTTGGTTGTGGATCTGAATCCGACCCGTTATGAGCCCAAGCCCGCATCCAAACCCATTAAAGGTAATTTTACAGAAACCCCCTACTCCATTTTATTAATTGCATTGTCAATTATTTTTATTTACATATTTACCCTATTTGTTATGATTTAGTAGTTGGGCGATATTGGGAGCATCCGGACTCCGATTGGACGATTCTGGATCCGTGGCAATCGTGGAAACGAGAGCTACCTTCCCGTGGCTAGTTTGTGAGTATTTTTCTTTTATAAATTATATTTTATCATGTTTAATAATCTTGATTGATTGACTCATCTTACTCACTGTAACACTGTAACTACCGGTTCATAAATGGTACTTAATACAAGACTAGTATAAAGATTTGTTAAACATAATCAATATCATAAGATGGTGACCGACATACTAGATTAGGTATGATCACCGGTACCTGCCTCACCTTAAACACCATGACTATATGTATCCGTATTTACTACCCGAACATCCTAAGCACACTGAATACTATATACCCAGTACAACCAGCTAGGGTACCACATATTACACGATATATTATCATTCACGGATACATTGACACTGTTATTGCCTGCGTTAGCAGTACTGATAGATGGAGACACCGACACTGTTATAGCATGTTATGGTTACTAGGACACGGATACTGTCAAGTCACGGGATATGGTCTTATAGTAGACACTGTTCTTACATGTATTATTACGAGGACATTACACGACTTATAGCTACACATATATGCACGGCCTACCGCATGTCATATGATTGTGATTATCGTTACATGGATTCCGGTACACATGTCTGTCATGTTTACATAGCCCTGTTACACGTGCTTGTCATGGTTGACCTATCACTGTTACACATGCATGTCATACTTCCCTGTGACACATGCTTATATGGTTTCTCTATATTCTTGTCATATGGATCACCATGCTTATTACATGTATTATTGTTCCATGTTCCCGTATTCATGATATATGATAGTTTCCTGTTACTGATATGGATATTCTCGATACTGGACATGAGAACTTTGAGATGCGATATGTGGACTTCCACATCTATTGTTCCCGTTTCCCGGTATATTGTTCATGTTATATTGTTCATGTGATATTGTTCCCGATTCCCGTTATATTGTTCTCTGCTATCAACAGAACTCTGGTTCAGTTATCATGTTATCCGTATCATGTACTGTATTTATTCTTGTTCCATTGTATACTTGATATAACAGATCATAAAGCTAACTGGGGTATGGGGGAGACTTTACGGTTGATTAGATCTTATCGGTGATGTACTGGATCCATATTGTTCTCCCACTGCAGGGGATGGTAGTGCTACCTACCAATTGCTCCATGAGCTATTGTTACTTGATTATTGTTCCCCTCTTAGCGGAGGGCTCTGGTCTTAGCAGCCAGGGGTTTGATAAAGGCCGTGATCCCGGGTATGCACGGGATACACCTACCCGATAAGAACTCCTCGACCATGGGTTTTCAATTAACATAATAAAACAGTATACACAATAGTGGACGTCGGGAACACTTGTTATTTGATCACTCTCTCGTTTGGATAATGGTACCCGTAGGCCATGTCCGGATGGGTTCGACTGGAGTGCGGGCTCCAGTATGAACTGCCAGTGGTATGGGACACTGGTAGAGATTGATGAAAATACCAGGTGGTACTGATCGCTACTATTGTACAAATGACATGACTTTGACATGACCTGCTTGTTACATGTTTAGTTGTACTTGTTACTGTTCCTGATCATTTATCTGCTATCATGGTACATGTATACATTGCTAATGTTCCTGTTTCCTGTTACACTTTGTGCAGTGCCCTCCTACTCATGTACATGTATATTTTGTTACATTACCTGGTATATGTTACACTGTATGTAGTGGCATACTATGCATGTTCTGCATTGCATATATTTTATTATTGCAGACATATGCTCATCCGCATGTTCACCTCTATCACGTCACCACTATCATGTTCATGTCTATTACGTCACCACTAGACAACATTAGTTATTATAAAAACTGGACCCGACTATAGATATGACCTGATGATAACCGGCTAGGTAGAGATGGTATTAAAATAAAACATGTTTATATATCTTTGTACTGTTTCGTATATGCGTATTATATGGTATCACTATTATCACATCTTGTATTATATATTAGTATCATGGTTGTAGTACTATTGTATATATTACTGCCTCCTTCATTTTACCACTCACTAGGTCGCTTTCTGACGACCCTGGGTTTGCGTGCCCAGATTGGAGATCCGAGTTACCATAGTATCGGAGAGTGTCATAGAGTCACATCGGAGCTTCCTCATCGGGACTATGCTTAGGTATCTTGGTGCTTTATTTCCGTTATCTTATTTGTCCCTATTTGTCATATATGTTATGATTGCTGACCTATTTCTGCAGGTATTCTTGTACTTATTTCATGCTGGGACCCATGTCTATATGGAGGTTATTTATTGTACTGAGGCTTAGCGTACGTACGTGAGGGTTTTCCACCCTGCGTATGTACGTCGCCATAACGTCCCCGTACCTGCGGGATCGGGGCGTTACACTTAACTTATCTTTGTTTTCCTCTCTAACTCCTTTTATATGTTTAGCTAATCTTTTCTCTCATGGCAACTAACTACTAACCACTAATTAGTCAAACTTCTTATTTGATAATCCACATGAATCTAATAACCTCTACTTGGCCTTGCTCTTGTAAGATCCATTGATGGCTCATGATGATGGATTCTAACACTCTAACATCTAAATCTCTAACAAGCTAACATTACTTTATTTTATACTTGCTCTTATTGGGTTTTGATGATTTAAGTGTAGCTTGCACTTGTTGGTTGAATTTGGATGTGAAAGTTAACATATGAGCCATGCTTTGTAAAGCTCTTAAACCAAGGACTAGTGATGGCCAATGATACATGTGAGGCAACTATCACTAAGAGGTTAGCATGTTAGTGGAGTCATTAGTAGTTAGTAACCATGAATTTTCTTTCTTTTTCACTTTACTTTAGATGTACAAACAAAAACTATAAAAACTATTTATTCTATGTTATTCACTTCTTCGTGTTTCACCGTACTTCTCTTTTCCATTCTTTGTTTTCTTTCTTTTCATTCTTTCAAACATTGAAGAAGTATTAACATACACGTGAACATACTGTATAAGCTTCTATCGCCTCCCGTCCTTATGGATTCGACTCATTTTAGCCTCTATGCTATAACAGAAGTATCGAGAAAGCCAAAGCACACACACTTTAACTCTTGATTTCAAAACATACACTTTTGTGTGCGATTTTCCCCCAATCAAGCTTCCAAAAAGAGACCTCCACCGAGGAATTATAACTCAACACTTGGAGTACACAACTCCTCTCTCAAACACAATTACCTCTACATAAAAAGGAAGACACAAAGCCAAAGCAAGAAAAAGGTTTACGACTTGGTGATCCTATGATCACAAACTCTCTTTGTGATCTCAAAGGATCACAAATAATTTTCTCACAAAACAAAGATCCTAAAGAAAGAAATAGAATGATAGCTCAAGTATGTGAGAAAATAAAGTATTTTGAAAAAGAAACAACAAAGAAAATACTTGGGAAAACTTCTCAATAGATATGAAAATAAAGATCAAAATTAAATTCTCAAAGACTTATTTTTTTTGAATTTTCCAAAAACTTTGAAACAAATAAAGATAAGAGTTTGGGCACTAAAATTTCTTTTGAAAACTTTGTTAAAAATACTTAAGAAGGTGAAAAAATATTACACTTGATAATCTTAGGAGAAACAGCCCCCAAAAACCCATTTTTATAGGGGTCTGAAAATATAGCCGTTGGGGTCCAGATCAGGTCAAAATTGACCTGTCGATCGATGGCCCGGTCGACCAGCCAACGGTCAGATTTTTGACTGTTTGGGTTACCGGTCGACCGCCCTAGGCACACTTGCCTAACAGTCAACTGTCCGGTCGACCGAGGCCAGAAACAGAGAGCAAACTCTCTGGTCGGTTGACCGACCGATCGACCGGGGCAAGATCCTAAGAGCAAGCTCTCTAGATCGGTCGACCGACCCATGGCTAAGGCTACTATGCATATTTTGTACACATCGGTCGACCGTCCGGTTGACCGACCCATGGCTAAGGCTACTGTGCACATTTTGTACACATCGGTCGACTGCCCGGTCGACCTAGCTCTGGTCCGGTCGACCGCCAATGGGCTTAGACTGGGATTATGGTTGAAATACTTGGTCTTTTATATGCCCATAAAATCTCATAAAATAACATAATATTCACAAAAATAAGTTCATGTAAGCACTTGAAATACAAATATGTTTGATCAAAGATCAATCCATATTACAAACTATTTGAATTATTTTGATTCTATCTATTCATGAAAACGAAGGATATATTCTTGAAAATCCAAAACGGTTAAATCGAAACCAAACTATTGAACTTCTGTGCGTGTACTTGAGCATATCAAAACTAATCTATCCTTACACAAGATCTAAACAAAACAACTAAACAAATAGATGTCTTATCGTCGATCTTCATCTCCAAGACGACTCGATCCAAACTTGATCTGAAGGAGCTAGATGCGATCGTTGCGATGTGAGCTCTTGAATCAACACTTGTTTACTTCAACACTTTGATTGTGAATCTCTTATTGAAGTCAAATCTCTACTAAGATCTTGATCATCATCTGAAACTTATTAACACAAGATCATTAGCAAACTAACCTTTATAAGTTAGTCATCTCAAAACTAAGGTGAAGGGCCTCTGGGCAACAATCTCCCCTTTTTGATAAAGATAAATTTATGAGGTTATATATACATAGATTATGAATAAGCTTCACAGAAGCTTCCCTTAACTTATGCATATGAATGAAATAATAAAGATATGCAATGTAAGCTCAAGATACTAATAAAACAAAATATATATGCATAAACACTTAATAAAACATGCATATATAACCTAAATTCTTCTCCCCCCCTTTTGTCACTCATTAACAAAGGAGTGAAGAAAAACAATCAATACCAATAAACATATTTTAAAATAAAATTTTGATACTAATAAAAACAATTAATTGAAAGAACTAATTTAAAGAAATAATCTTTTACTAATTGAAAATAAACATTCTTTACTTTTTTACCAATTGGAAAGGAAACAATATTTTTATGAATTGATACCAATAGAAGGATATGATATCAATTGAAAGTAAAAAAACAATAATTTTTTTGGTAAACACTAAAACCATTTTGCAATAAAGATACCAAATTGAGAATAATACTAATTTAAGATTATTGATACCAATGTTGAAAATGTTAGCATATGTCAAAATAAAATATTTTTCATCATAAAGAATGGGAGTAAGATACTAATAGAAAATAAAACTAATTGAAAGATAAAACAAGAATTTTTCTCTTCCTCTATGAAATACCAATAAAAACAATGCATAAGGTTATATATGATACCAATTGAAAAATAATTGACATTAAGGACTAAATCAAGCTTAGTAAGAAATAATTTGTGCTTTTTTTAAAATGTATGGCGTATTTGTTTAAAGCACAAGAAAACATCTATATGTATGTATCAGAGTGATATCATGTTTATTTAGATATGATTCATACATATATAAAACATGAGTATACAAAATGAATTTTTATTAAAAAATATTTTTATCTCATAACTACCACCTTATTCATGCACATGTTTAAATAGATGTTCAATATGAGACATGGTCGCTCATCCAACCGCCCTTTGATGCTAGGGGTTTTTAAAATATGATTTGAAAATTATTTTAACATAGTTCAAAAAAAACACTACCAAATTGATGAATTAAAAAACTAGTTTTATGATAATTTTGAAAACTAATACGAAATCCTTCAAGTAAAGAATAAAACAAATATATATTTCATAATATATGAAAATTACACGAGAATCGTCACTCAAAAATCTATGAAGCACATATAGGCTCATGGATCAAAACCATGAGTAAACAAAAGATAGAGTGTATAAGCTTCATGTAAGGGCCATATACATAAAAATAAATCAATAAAGCTCATATAAAATTCCTTACTCAAAAACATGAAAATCATGAGAAATTCTATTTTTATCAAAAACTGAAGAAGCTTCAAAGCATATGTGTGTTTTGTCGAAACTAAAAGTATACATACTTATCCCAAATATAAACGAGTTCACAAAAGAATATATTGCATGAAGGCAAGTGGCTCTAGAATACACACACACACACACACACACACACATATACATTAAGGAAAAAACAAAATAAGTACACAATAGGGAAAAAAAGTAAAGTTGTAAGAATCATCAAAATAAGGTTATACAAGTAAATGTAATGAGTACAAATGAGCAATGAAGAACAAACATATCATAATCAAGTATAGCTCACTAATTATATAAGTATAAACACAAGTTTTAATGATATCTAAATAAGTAATCAAAACATGAAGCACAAAATATAAACAAATATGATCATTAGGCTAAATGCACGTGCTATTAGAATTAGGATATACATATTAGTTAAACAATAATGAGAACACAAAAATATGAATTCATATGAACGTGGGCGTTTCTCAAAGACTATCTATGTATATCACAAGTTTGATAGGCATTGCATTTATACATAATGAGCATGACAATCAGTAATGCTAAAATATCAATATTCATGCATAAACAAAATAAAGAGTTAGAGATAGTTACCAAAACCAATAGAACTAGTCTCTAGGTTTCTAAACTATGGTGGTTCTCCCATCTAAGCATCCCTTAAAAGTGATGCATTCATAGATATGATCTTTGAGTTCGAAACGCATCCACCATCAATACACCAACACACTCACGTCTTGTGAGATCTCACACCAACATCAAAACTGGTCTTCAGCTTGTCTGCGACTTATCTTTTGTAAATGTCAACAAGTTAGACATCGTTCAGATCGTTTGAAGAGTTGTCTGAGAGTTTGTCATTTTGGAGTGTCAACACCAAGTACCTGTGATTTAAAACAATGTCTAAGGATTGACGGTGTAAAATTGAGATTTGGGCGTGAAGAAGAAGTAAGTTACAAATTAATAAATTATAAAAGCTAGTGTTTTATTTGAAAAACCATTCTACAATTCAACTAACAACAACAGTTAACTTGAGTTCTCGAATTTACACTATTGTTTACAATAGAGAGATGCCTAGAATTAACAAGTATGGCATCCAAACGCAAAACCTACAATTTACGGGGAAGGAAAATTTCGAGCAAGCAAGAGGTTCTTGTCAGCCTAATTGCAGTGTCCATTAATTAGCTAAAATTTCTATATTTTGTTTGTAATTATTCAATCCACTGACACAAGAGACTGAGTAGTGCTCAGAAGCTATGAAGCAATCATGCATCCTTCCAGAAAAACATACTTCGAATTCGCCAAAAATGGTTACAAATGGAGTGAGGAACACGAGGAGCAACACACTCTCCCAACAGCCACCACCTCGAACCAGCGCATTACATCCGAAAGAGCCACTGACGCACCCCTTAAACCCTAATTTAAACCAAAATTATTCCCCATTAATCCTAATCAATTCTCTAATCACAGTACGGTAATCACAGTGGCCGGAGGAGGAGGAATGATGAACCCGAGTCCCCTGGACCTCCGCCGGTTCCGCTGCCTCAAGCGCGACTTCTACAAGAAGCTAGTCCGCTAACTCAATGTCAACCGCGATCGCATCAAGTGGGTCCTCTCCCTCTGGCTCTAGCTCGAGTCCAGCCACCACGTCTTCATCCGCCGCGTCTCCGTCCACAGTGATCACCGTCTCATCCTCCACTTCCTCGACGAGGGCAACGCCTGCCACGAGCGCCTCATCGGCCACCGCCACCGTGAGCGAGGGGAGGACCTCGATCTTCAACTTCCACCGCGACATCGCCATCGTCAGGGTAACGCACTTCCACAACAAGGTCGCAAACATCATCTTGATGATGATGATGACGACGACGACGACGACGTGACAGCAAGCCTGCGTGTTAATCTGAGGCCGTTTGGGGAGGGGACCAGCCGGCAGGGTGCTGCGGTGCACGTGCCGAGGACGAATGCATGGACCAGCCAGCAGGGTCCTGCAGTTACGTCGTCGAGGATGTACCCGACGGCGGAGCCTTGATCGCCGGCGATGAATCCATCGTCGGAGGACCAGAGGTCAATGTTCATCACCTTCTCAAGGGGTACCCCATTTCTAGGGACGAGATTATGGACTTCTTTAACGCGTAAGTAGTCTTTTTATAAAAAGAAAAAATAATTATCACAAAAATGATAATCAATTGATGATTAATCTAGTATTTAATTAGAAAACTTTGATTTTAATTACTTGAATAATCTGAAAGATTGCGAAGCAACCCCTCTTAATCCCACTCTTAAAAAAAGTATTTGAGGAATTTTGGTGCATCTATTGTGGGTATATCCTGCAGGTGCCACACAAAATAATTTCAGTCACATTCAGGGCCAAAAGAAAAAGAAGCATCATTTAATATAGCGGACATAAAATTATTTGTTGTTATTTGTTAGTTTAGCAATCATTTTAGGAGAGTTCTTTATTTTTGAAAACACTCTATGTTGCATAAGCAAACATCATTATTCTCATGATTATTTCAGATACTCTTAAATATTATTTCAGACACTCTTAAATATTATTTCAGACACCAGAAGTACGGTCATATGTACTTCAAGAACTTTGAGATATTTTAGGATTTGTTTTTTTTAAAATTTACACAAAAAATGGTAATCCATTGAGTAATTTAGAACTTAGTTAGAAGACTTGGGTTTATGTTTAATTATTTGAGCAATCTGAAAGAATGTGAAGCAACTCCTCTTAATTTTACTTTAAAGAGAGAGTTTGAAGAATTTTGGTGAATCTAGCTAATGTGGATCTTACGTGGCAGGCGCCACATAAATGATTTACAAATCACATTCAGCAAGAAACTTAATCTTAAACTTAGCGGATTTGGAACATAATATTTGTTGTTTGAGTTATTTGTAGTGTACTAATTATTTTAGTAGAATTCTTTATTTTTTTTTTATTTGAGTTGTTTGTTATTTTAGTAATTATTTTAGTAGAATTTATTTGTAGTGTAGCAATTATTTTAATAAAATTCTATATATTTTGAAAATCTCTCTATATTGCATAAGCAAACATCAGAGTTCTTATGATTACTTGATGAACTCTGATATATATATATATATATATATATATATATATATATATATATATATATATATATATATATATATATATATATATATATATTATATATATATATAATATATATATTATATATATATATATATAATTTCAGTTACAAACATCAGAAGTACACGAATCATGTGTACTTCAAGATTCTTGAAATACTTTAAAATTTTAAATGAGAATTCAGTGACTTTCGCCTATTCCGGAGAAAAAATCCCAAGTGGACGAGTTGAAATTAATAATGTTGATCAAACATTGTAATTTTTTTTTGTTGAGAAATTTGTTGATGATCTATCACCGATAAAACAACAGAGGAACACCAAGTCGAAGATTCGGCAGCGGAAGCGGAAACGTAGAAAATCTACCACTAGCAAGCAATCACCACACAACCAAAAAATACATGATTTAACGTGGTTCGATAATGTGCCTACGTCCACAGGGAGGAGGGGAGAAATATTTATTGAAGAAATATAAGAGTTACAATGAGATCTCTCACAACTCTCAACGGTGAAATTTTAGAATTTCTCTTGAATTCTTGACACACCTTCAAAAGGCCACCTCTAAGGGGTTTATATAGGCACCTAAGATGATCTTAGTCCAACACGAACTCAAATCAGCACCTCCTTAGAAAAATCAGAAACTCGTATCCAAAACAAAATAGGAGGCAGATCCGTATTAAAAAACTGCCAAAAACCTGAATTCTTCTCCAATGAATATGAGGCATTTCAAATACTAACAATCTCCACCTTGACTCATGTTCATTGAGTCCCTCCATAAAAATTGGCATATGCTTCATTCGCCTTCCTTTCTTGCCCTTTTGTGACTTCACATGGCTCCCTCCCAAGAGCCCGTTCGGCACTTTACCTTTGGAGAACCTTGATGAAGTTCAGAGATGCTCTGAACTTCTCCACCGGGGTGGTCTTCGTCATCATATCCGCTTGATTCTTCTTCGTGCTAATCTTTATCAAATTGATCACCTTATCATCCACGACCCACTGACGTATCTAGTGAAATCTCATATCAATGTGCTTCATCCACTTGTGATACATGTGATCTTTAGCGAGATGAATAACACTCTAGCTATCACAATGAACCCGAACTGAATCCTGTATGATACTGAACGTCTCAACCAATCTTCTCAACTACAAAGCTTCCTTTGAAGCCTCAATTGCAGCCATGTACTCCGCTTCTGTCATTGAAAGAGAAATTGTATCTTGCAACTCTGCCTTCCAATTAATGACGCACTCAGCTACTGTGAACACATAGCCCATCGTAAATCTTCGCTGATCAAGATCTCTTACATAATCTGCGTCAACATAGTAACCTAGGCTTTCCCATTTTCAATCTTTGAAACACCAAGCCTAATCTCACAGTCCGTCGCAGATATCGTAGTACACACTTCACTGCTTCCGAATATTGCTTTCTTGGATTTAACATGAACCGACTTACTGTACTAACTGTATAGTTATAATGCAGACCGTAACATACATGAGTGATCTCACCGCACTAGCATATGGTACTCGAGATATCTCTTCTTCATCTTCCAGTGATTGTGGACACTGCTTGGAGGATAATTTGAAATGACCTACCAAAGCAGTGGTGACTGGTCTTACTTCTGCCATGTTAAATCTCTCTAACATTTTGAGAACATAGTTCTCCTGAGATAGCCAAAGTCTGCCTGTGCTTCTGTCTTGAGTGATCTTCATACCGAACATCTTCTTGGCATCTCCCAAATCCTTCATGTCAAATTTCGTTTTGAGCTGATCTTTAAGCTTTTAAATATGTGTCTTGATTCTTGCAGCAATCAGTATATCATTCACATATAACAGCATATATGTCGAATTATCACTCTGCTTGAAATACATAACTATCATACTCACATCGGTTGTATTTGGTCTTGATCCTGAAAGTGTAAATCACCTGAGGGGGGTGAATAGGTGACAAGCTAATCAAATGCAAAACTATACGGAATTAAAAAATAATTATGCAAACTAAAATTTATTAAGCAAACACACAACAAATAACCAAAGAGTGTAGCCGAATTCCTGGTGAAGGGCTCTGAACTATCTCCTCAAGATTCCTTTAGATTAAGAGTGAGGTGCCTTTATGGCTCTCTTGGTTGAATACTGTGAGCAAACAATCCCAAGTAAATATACAAGTGAAGCACAAGGGAATATCAAATATGTAAAGGATATAAACAATAATAGCATGCAAGATATAAAACACAAGTGAGAGAGAGAGAGATAAACAATCGCAAACACGGGAGATTTGATTTGAGAATCAGCACACTTGCTCTACATCTCCGCCTTCAACACTATGAAGGATTTTCACTAGAATCGATCCCGCAAGATTACTAAGTGCTGCAATATTTACAACGAGCTCCTTAAGAACTCTTGACCCACAAGTCCCTCACTTGCTCCCGCAAGATCAGCACACTCAAGCACACTAGTTTGCCAAGGCCGCTCCTCTACAAATTTCCAATACAAGGGGATGGAACATTTGTGATCATTTCTCGTAATCACAAAAATAACTCTCACAAACAAGGATCCCTAGAGGATAAGTATAGCAAAGGAAAGCTCGAGTTTGTATAAGAAAACAAAATAGAAGTGGAGGTGGAAAATCTCAAAATACACTTTTGAAAATACAAGAGATTCACTCTAGAAAACTCTCTTTTGGATATGGAAATGAAGCTCTAAAACTTACTTAGAAACTCTATAGAAGAGCTCTAGAAAATAGGCTAAAAATCTTACCAAAAAATCTGACCAAAAGTCCCATTTATAGAGGCATCAGAAAACTAGCCGTTGGGGGCCGGATGGCCTGTCGGTCGACCGGCCAACAGTTATATTTATGACCATTGGGGTTGCCGGTTGACCGCACCCAGGTCTTGACCTGTCGGTCAACCGGCCGGTCGACCGGGGCCAGATCCAAAAAGCAAGCTCTCTGGATCGGTCGACCGTCCGGTCGACCGTGTTGGCCCAGAGGCCTTCCACTCTAGTTTGATGATGATTAACTCATGTAGTTATGTTTACTAATAATCTTGTGATGTTTAGTTTTAGATTCTTAACCAAGATATTAGTAGGTGATTAGCTTCAACAAAGGTGTTTTGGAGCTTCTCACTTGGTGATTCAAGAGCCCGAGCGACAAAGTCATATCTAGCACTCGTTGGAGTCAAGCTCGGTGGATCACGGTTTGGATCGAGTCGACTTGAAGACAGAGTTCGTTAAGAAGACTTTAGTTTTTGTTTTTAGATCCATTGTAAAGACTAGATAGTGTGATATGCTCAAGTTCACAACACACACACTTGTTTCTAGTTTTCATGTTTATTGGTTTTCGGTTTTTGGTTTAACCGATCTTGGTTTTCATGAATAGATGGATTCAAAACAAGTTTACATGGTTTAATGTATATTAGATGTGTTCTATATACATGTATGCTTCATATCTTAGACAACTTATTTTGATATGCCTATTCATGTGTTTAGGTTTTATATTTTAACAAAACTTGTTTTTGGAATTTTTGTCAAAAACATTGATATATATCTTTATATGTATATTTGAGTATATCCATATACAATATGCTTCAAGTTGTTTAAATATCATGTTTTTGGATGAGTTTTAGACAAAACGAATTTTCAATTCAAAAATCTAAGTTTTGGAAAATACGGATTTTGGTTTTCGGCAAAATTTTCATAACACAAAAATGGTTCAAAACGTTTGAAATATGTGTTGAAATTTTTCACACATGTTTGATTTTTAAAGTATTATACTGAACTTATTTTTGTAAATTTTTAGAGATTTTATGAGATTTTTTAGGATATTAAAAACTCAAGTTTTAAGTCCTGATTTGCTGCCTGTCAGGCTCTGGCGGTCGACCAAACCGGTCGACCGACTCACCGGACCCAGAGTCGGTCGACCGGACCGGTCGACCGACGTGCACAAGGATGTGCACGCTGACCAGCCACTTGGGCCGGTCGACCGGACGGTCGACCGACTGCAAGTGCCCCACTCTCGGGTGGGGGCGGTCGACCGGACGGTCGACCGTAAGCAAGGCACGGTCGACCGAGCGGTCGACCGTCCAGAGAGCAATTTGCTCTCTGGATTGGCACGGTCGATCGGGCGGTCGACCGGCAGGCTCTACGGTCAAAAATTTGACCGTTGACCGGTCGACCGGCCGGTCGACCAGAAGGCCAATTCTGGCCTTGTCAGCAGCCAACGACTAGTTTTTTAAGGGGCTATAAAAACCCCATTTGAGGGCTGTTTTGAAATAGATTTTTAAGAGAGAAAAATTTCATACTTCCTAAGTGTTTTAAACAAAAAGTTTTGGGTTCAAATTCCTATTCTCTATTTTGTTTTAAAGTCTTTTTATTCAAAGAAAATAGTCTTTTGGGATTGGTTTTTGGTCTAAAAATTCTATATCTATTTGGTGTTTTTCCCAAGTGATTTTCTTTGATCAAAACACTTTGTTTTCCACACTTGAGCCATATCATTCTATCCTTTCTATAGGATCATTATTTTTGTGAAAAAGAATTGGTTTGTGGTCTTTTGATCACCAAGTTGTAACCCTCCTTGACTTGTGATATTCCTCTTGTGTAGAGGTTGATTTTGGAGTGGTGGTGAGCTCCCTCTAGTGAGAGGTAGAGATTGGTTTTGGCTCCCTCTAGTGAGAAGTGGAGTTTTGGTGTTGGAATCCCTCAAGTGTGAGGTGATTGTTTTGTATTGGCTAAGTGCCTACCCCTCTTGTGTGAGGTGGTATTTGTGTGGCTTTGTGCCTAGCCTCTGTGAGAGGTTGTTTTGGTTGAGAGAGGAGTTGTGTACTCCCAATTGTAATTGCCCCAAATCCTCAGTGGAGGTTCCCTATGTGGGAGTCCTGTGTGGACAAGTGGATTGGAAATCCTTCTGTGTGAAGGCGGGGACGTAGAGCTGTGTGCTCGAACCTCGAAACATATTCGTGTGTTTGCGTTTGATCCATTATCTCTAGCTCTCTCTCTCTTTACTTTGTGCCTTGCATCATTTCATATTGATCATTCATATTATATGCTTGGCTTGTTTGTGTGTGCCTCACTTGTGCTTAACCACGAGAGCTTCATATAGCGCCTCAACTCTTATTCAGAGGAATCAAGAGGAGTTAGTTCAGAGCCCTTCACCGGGAATTCGGCTACACTCGTTGGTTGCATTATGTGTAGTTGCAATTAAGTTTTAATTTCCGCATTTATTTCACTAGATTAGCCATACACCTATTCACCCCCCTCTAGGTGTACTTTCAGACCGTCCCTCAAGTCAGGGCTCTGTGCATGTTTTGTGCACATCGGTCGACCGCTCGGTCGACCGACCTCTGGTTCGATCGACCGGTTGGTTGATTGCCAGAAGCCCAGGTCAGAGATTTTAGGATTGGAAATTCTAACTTAAAAACCAATAAAAATTTTATTTAAATCCTATAAAATTCACAAAAATAAGTTCATTGAAATACTTTGAAGTACAAATATGTGTGATCAAAAATCAACACATATTACAAACAAATTGAACTATTTTTTAAGATATAGAAATTTAGCCTTAAACTAATTACTGTATTTTTCAAAATCAACTTTGAAATGAAAAATCTATTTTTCAAAATTTGTTCAAATATAAAAATAAGATATTTTAAACACTTTTGAAGCATAGTGTGTATGGATATGATCCAATAGACATATAAAATGAAATATCTATGTTTTTGATAATAACCTCTAAACAAAGTTTTGATTTTAATAAAACTTAAACACATGATATGAAAACATCAAATAAGTTTTTCTAAACATTTGAACCATCAATATGTATGGATGAAATCCAAAACACATATAAAACATGTAAACTTGTCTTGATAAAATCTATTCATGAAACATAAAGATTTATACTTTGAAGCTCAAAATCAAAACGGTATTTTTCAAAAATAAAACCATCTAACTTGAAATGTTTGGCGTGTGTGTATATGAGCTTGAGCAATCTACAACTAATATATCATTTACATCTTATCTAAAATACAAAATCTTAACACTTACAAACTCGACTCAGGTTTTGAAAATATTCTCTTTAAAATCTTCTTCTCCTTCTTGACTTGGTCCAAAACCTTGATCCATAGAACTAGAATCCTCTTGAGTACTTGATGTGATCTTTGAAGCGCGAGCTCTTGAATCAACACGTGCTACCTTCAAAGCTTAGCTTCGAATCTTTTGTTGAAGCTAAACACCGATTAAGATCTTGATTGAAAATCTGAAACTAAATGAAGACAAGATCATTAGTAGTATAACTACATGAGTTAATCATCATCAAAACTAGAGTGATGGGCCTTTGGGCCAATAATCTCCCCATTTTTGATGATAACAAAACTCATGAAGTTATATATGCATGGATTAAAGTTAAGCTTCATAGAAGCCCCCTTAACCCATGCATAGCAATAAACAAATAGATATTCAATGAAAACTCATAAACAAAACAAACTTATATGCATAAATAACAAATATTAAACAAGCATATATAAACTCTCTAAATTCTTCTCCCCCTTTTTGTCAATTCATCAACAAAGGGATGAAGACAAACAAACAATAAAGATATATATGTGATATACATTCATGAAGAGGAGGGACGTTAGGTTAGCTCTCCTTACATATATGCATTATATGGAGAATAGGTGACTAAACCCTAACCCATATAAGCATAATATATAATGTACAAACGGAGATATTAAGCTCCCCTACACACGTGTACCACATAAAGAATAGAGGTCAAGCTCCTCAATATGTAAAATACACTCAATATGAATCTATATATAGAGGAGATGTTAAGCTCTACTTGTATACATGCAATATATATCAAACAAATTTTGAAAAATTTTGAAATTATTTTTAAAACAAAATTTAAAATTTCTTGAAGTCAACAAATGAATTATGATACCAATGAAATCAAATTGTAGGTGACAAAATAAATGTTGGTACCACTTGTAGATAAACAAAATTTTTAAGATACCAATAGTAGATTTTGATAACAATTGAAGGTGAAATATTACGTGCATCTTGATACCAAAAAATACCAACTGAAATCAATACATAAGCTTGTAAAGATACCAAATAACATTTAGAATTAAGTCAAGCTTAGCATAAACAGTTTGTGCTTTTTTTAAAAAAAATGTATGGCATTATAAAATAAGCACAATCTAAATCATATATATGTATGAAAATGAAAATACCGCTTGAAATTTTAAAGCATACATATATAGAAAATTAGTATGAGTATACACAATGAATAGATTATAAAATTATGTATAACTCATAATATCCACCTTTATCATGTACATGATCAAAGATAGTCATTAAGGCACACAAGGTATGGTCGCCCAACCAACCGCTCCTATAGGGTAGAAGTTTTCAAAAATAGGATTTAAAAAATAGTTGTAGATTAAAAATATTACCAAGTGAAGAATCAAAACTAGTTAAATATCCTTCAAATATGAAACCAAATCATATATATCTCATGAAACATGTGTATTCCACAAAATTGACACTCAAGATTTATAATGCTCATATAAAGCTTATGAAAACAAAATCATGAGTAAATATAAAGGTGAATGTATAAGAATCATGTGAACAATAAATACATGAATTAAATCGATAAGGTTTAAAACAAAACATGAAATACTTTTATCAAAAACTAAATGAGCTTCGAGGTGTATGTATGTTTTGTCGAAACTAAAGTATACATACATATCCAAATATAGGCGAGTTCACAAAGAATATTTCATGAAGACAATGACTCTAGGATAGACATGTATATCTATACTTTTGAATAAAATTAATATATACATGAAGTAAACAAAGAACATGTAACAAAATAGAGAAAACAAGTAAAAATATAAGAATCATCAAAACTAGGTTATACAAATACATCTAATGAGTATACATGAATATTAAGTCACCCAAACAAAAGAGTCAAGTATAGCTCACTAATTGTACAATTATAAACATAATTTTTTAATGAAAACTACATCTAAATATGTAATCAACAAACAAAGCACAAAAATTTAAATACATATGATCATTAGGGTAAATGTAAGTACTTTTAGAACTAAGATATACACAATAACTGAACTATAATGAGAAAACAAAAATATGAATCCATATAAATATGGGTGTATCTCATATATTATATATGTATATCACAAGTCTAATGGGCATTGCATTTAACATAATGAGCATTAAAATCACAACTTGCTAAAAATTAATAATGAGAAAACATGTAAATAAAATGGGAGTTGGAGATAGTTACTAAATCATATGAACTATTCCTTATATCTCCAAGCCATGGTGGTCCTCCCACCATACTTCCTTGATAGTGATGCAATAATTGAGTTGTGCATCAAGCTCTAAGTGCATCTACCATCAAGGCATTAATTCTCTCATATTTTGTGAGAGCCTACACCTACACAAACATAAGAGATAGGGATTTTAGTACCCATATTTTCATTTTTGGGTCCATGAGGGTTAGAAATAATTGGAACCCAAATATCTTTATTTGCAAAATTTGAAATATTTAATCTATCAAAATAAATTTTGCGTAAAGGCCGCAATGTGTACAATTGTACACTCTAACATACATATGGTTGTAAGGTGTATGAGCATGGTGTACATGAGATGCATGTGGTGGGGTATGTGCATGAAGATGTGAAACTTGTTTCTTGCGAAACATAGATTCCAATTTATTGTGTTTAAATGCACATTGGCTCAAAGTGCAGCCTAAGCAATCTATGTTCTTCTTCAAAATACATATATCATTTTTAATTTTAAAAGAAGAGACATGTGCACGAGAAATAAATTTTTTTCTTTTTAGAAATATTTTTTCTTTTAAAATAATTTTGTTTTTCAAAGAGTTATTTCCTTCAAAACAATGTCCTTTTCTTTAGAAATCAAAATAATTTTATTTTTAAGGATTCATTTTCTTTTGAAGCAATGTCAAATTTATTTTGAATAGAATCCTTTTCTTTTAAAACAACATCATTTTCATTTTTCAATCTTTTATTTTCCTCCTTTAATAAATCATATTTTTTAAGAAATTGTTCAAAAAGAAGCAAGCTCACCATATGGCATGTCAATATCTTCATCAATCTCAGATTCGAAGTTTACCTCAAGGGGGTGATCCCCTTGGACCATATAGCATGTGTTGGAAGCATCACTTCCATCATCCGAGTCACTCTCTTTTTCATTTGGCGTTTATTCCTCAAGAGAGCAAATAGTGTTCCATACTACAAAAGCCAACTCAATATTAGAAACCCTAGATAAACAATCATAATTTAAGGTTAGCTTAGAGCATGAATGGCTTTAGCATTAGCCTCTAGATGTTTGCCATTTATTAAATAAGAGTCTTTAATAGTGGCAAAATAAACATTAATACCTAGGGCTTTAAGATATATGGACATCTTAACTTTTCAAGTTTGGAGGTTAAGAATGTCAAACATGGGAGGTGACATGAAATCCATGAGGTGTGTATGCAAATATTGTGATTAGCTAAAATGAGGATCTTTAACTCAAGATTGTTAGACTCAAATCAAGAGCACCAAGCTCTGATACCAATTGTAAATCACCTAGAGGGGGTGAATAGATAACAAGTTAATCAAATGCAAAACTATATGGAATTAAAAACTAATTATGCAAACTAAAAACTATTAAGCAAATACACAACGTATAACCAAAGAGTGTAGCCGAATTTCCGGTGAAGGGCTCTGGACTATTTCCTCAAGATTCCTCCAGATTAAGAGTTGAGGTGCCTCTACGGCTCTCTTGGTTGAATACTAGTATGAGCAAACAATCCCAAGCAAATATATAAGTGAAGAACAAGGGAATATCAAGCATGTAAAAGATATAAACAATAATAGCATGCAAGATATAAAAAACAAATGAGAGAGAGATAAGCAATCGTAAACATGAGAGATTTGATTCGAGGTTCGAGCACACTTGCTCTACGTCCCGCCTTCAACACTATAAAGGATTTCTACTAGAATTGATCTTGCAAGATCACTCGGTACCGCAACATCTACAACGAGCTCCCTCAAGAACTCTTGGACCCGCAAGTCTCTCACTTTTTCCCGCAAGAACAACACACTCAAGCACACTAGCTTGCCAAGGCCGCACCTCTACAAATTTTCAATACAAAGGGGTGAAACACTTGTGATCACTTCTCTTGATCACAAAAATAACTCTCACAAATAAGGATCCCTAGAGGATAAGTATATCAATGGAAAACTCAAGTCTGTGTGAGAAAACAAGATAGATGTAGAGGTGGAAAATCTCAAGAGAACACTTTTGAAAACACAAGAGATTCACTCTAGAAAACTCTCTTTTGGATATGGAAAAGAAGCTCTAAAACTTGCTTAGAAATTCTGTAGAAGAGCTCTAGAAAACAACCTAAAAATCTTACTCAAAATTCTGGCCAAAAGTCTCATTTATAGAGGCATCAGAAAACTAGCCATTGGGGGCCAGATGGCCTGCCGGTCGACCGACCGGTGGTCATATTTATGACCGTTGGGGTTACCGTTGATCGCCTGGTTGACCGTTCTCAGGTCTTGACCTGTCGGTCGACCAAGACAAGAACCAAAGAGCATTGCTCTCTTGGTCGGTCGACCACCCGGTCGACTGGGGCCCAATCCAGAGAGCAAGCTCTCTGGATCGGTTGACCGTCCAATCGACCGGCCCTCAAGCCAGGGCTCTGTGTACCTTTTGTGCACATCGGTCGACTGCTCGATCGACCGATCTCTGGTTCGATCGACTGGTCAGTCGACCGCCAGAAGCCCAGGTTAGGGATTTTAGGATTGGAAATTCTAACTTAAAAACCCATAAAAATTTTATATAAATCCCATAAAATTTACAAAAATAAGTTCATTGAAATACTTAACAGTACAAATATGTGTGATCAAAAATCAACACATATTACAAACAAATAGAACTATTTTTGATATATAGAAATTTAGCCATAAACCAAAAGCTGTATTTTTCAAAATCAACTTTGAAATGAAAAATCTATTTTTTCAATTCTTGTTCAAATACAAAAATAATATATTTTAAATACTTTTAAAGCATAGTGTGTATGGATATGATCCAATAGATATATAAGATGATATATCTATATTTTTTACAATAAGCTCTAAATAAAGTTTTGACTTTAACAAAACTTAAACACATGATATAAAAACATCAAATAAGTTTTTCTAAATATTTGAACCATCTATACGTATGGATGAAATTCAAAACACATAAAAAACATGTAAACTTATTTTGATAATATCTATTCATGAAACATAAAGATTTATACTTTGAAGCTCAAAATCAAAACGGTATTTTTCAAAAATAAAACTATTTAACTTGAAATGTTTTGCGTGTGTGTGTATATGAGCTTGAGCAATCCATAACTAATCTATCATTTACATCTTATCTAAAATACAATATCATAACACTTACAAACTCGACTCAAGTCTTGAAAATCTTCTCTTGAAGCTCTTCTTCTCCATCTTGACTTGGTCTAAAATCTTGATCTATAGAGCTAGACTCCTATTGAGTACTTGATGAGATCTTTGAAGCGTGAGCTCTTGAATCAACACGTGCTAGCTTCAAAACTTGACTTTGAATCTTTTGTTGAAACTAAACACCGACTAAGATTTTGATTGAAAATCTAAAACTAAATGAACACAAGATCATTAGTACTATAACTGCATGAGTTAATCATCATCAAAACTAGAGTGATGGGCCTTTGGGTCAACAGAAGAGTTGAACCGTTTGTACCACTGCCTGGGAGACTGCTTAAGTCCATAGAGGGACTTCTTTAGAAAACACACTTTATTTTTTTACTTTCCTAATTGTAACCTTCAGTTTGTTTCATGTATATCTTCTCCTCCAGTTTACCGTGTAGAAATATTGTTTTAACATCCATCTGCTCTAACTCTAGATCAAACTGAGTAACTATAGCCAATAACATCCAATAGACGTATGCTTGACTACAGGAGATAAAATCTTATTGTAGTCAATACCCTCCTTCTAAGCATATCCTTTGGAAACTAATCTTATCTTGTACTGCTCATTAACCTTCTTGCAAAAGACCTATCTGCAACCTATTTCCTTAGAGTCTTTCAGAAGATCGACTAACATCCATGTTTGGTTTCTATCCAAAGACTTCATCTCTTACTCCATGGCTGTAATCCACTTGTCGTGGTCATCTGTCTCGATCGCTTCCCTGTAACTGTCAGGTTCTCCTGTTTATGTTACAATGTGAAAGAGATATGATCTTCATCCCAGTCATAACTTGTTGGTGGCACCGTAACTCTGACTGACCACCTCATCGATCTAAGTTACTCTTGAGTATCCTGTTGTTTGTCTCTAACCCCTCAGGCCTTTTAAGGCTATCTGAGAACTCGGCTCCCTTTTCCTGCGTGTTTGCTACTGAACTGTCTGAAGCTCCGCCTTACGCTTTATCCTCCATTTTTGATTTTTCTCGCAAAATTGAATCTTTGTCAAAGACCATATCTCTGTTGGTAAAGGCGCACATTTTCTCAGGATCCCAAAGCTTGAAACCCTTGACTTCTTTAATGAACCCAATAAAGATACACTTCTTAGACTTGGACTCCAGTTTGTTCCTTTTCTGACTATCAACCAAACTATATGCCGGGCAACCGAAAATCTGTAAGGTTAAATAGTCCACAGATACTCCTTGCCATATCTCCTCTAGGATCTGAAGATTAATAGCTGTTAATGGTGACATGTTTACCAGATAACTTGCATGATTCACTACCTCTGCTCAAAATCCTTCGACATATCAGCATGTAATCTGATACTGCGGGCACACTTTGTAAATGTCCGATTTATGTGCTCTGGTACTCCGCTTTGTTTTGATCACCCTGAAATATTTAGCTGGTGTTTGATGCCCTTGCTTGATAAGTAGTCTTTGAATTTTTTGGAGGTGTACTCACTTCCATTATCGGACCTCAAGACTTTCACCTTCCGCCACGTCTGATTTTTCACCAAAGTTTTTCACTCCTTAAACTTCTGAAATACTTTCGATTTCTGCTTCAAGAAATATACCTAAAATTTTCTTGAAAAATCATCTATAAAAATAACATAGTACCTAGCAGCTCTAATAGATGCTACTGGTGAAGGCCCCTACACATCCGTGTGTATGAGATCTAGCAAGCCCTTTGTTTTGTGCTAAGATATAGAGAAAGCTACTCTATGTTTCCTACCCATAATGCAAAATTTATAGAGATCAAATTTGTAATATTTGATATTTGGTAGAGCACTCTTTTTGTGTAGGACTTGAAGATCTCGCTCGCTCATATGTCCAAGATGCATGTGCCAAAGTCTTGTAGTATCCTCCTTCTCTGTTGCAGCTAAAGCATCACAAATAATAACGCTTCCTGTCAACTTGTATAAGTTTGTTGTTTGTTCTCCTTTGAGAATCATCATGGAGCCTTTAGTAACTTTGATTACTCCATCTGCACCAGAAAACATGTACCCACGAGCTTCCAAAGCTCCCAACGAGAGAAGATTCTTCTTTAAATCTGAAACGTGTTGAACGTTCATGAGGGTTCGAACCTGTCCATCAAACATCCCCATATGGATGTTGCCGATGTTAAATGTTAACAGTCTTACATACATCGTCGTTTTTCACCACGACAGAGCCTCCATCATAAGGTTTGTAAATACTGAACCACTCTCTTTTTGAGCACATGCGATATGTACATCTCGAGTCAAATAACCAAGTATCTGAGTATTTACCTTTTCCTGACTCAGCTGTCAAGACATCACATGAATCCTCATCTTCTTCTTTGACAATCCTGGCTTGATTTGACTTTCCACTGGTACTAGCCCCATCTGAATCTTTATCGTCTTTCCTCTTCAGCATCTTCTTGTATTTCATATAATTTTTCTTGATGTGCCCTGGTTTCTTTCAAAAGTAGCAAGAGAAACTGATAGAAGCCTTTGGATCCCTTTTGGGTTCCCTACTCTTTGATCTTCCCCTTTAGCCCTTGACAAACAATCCTGAGGTCTCCTCTGTAGAATATGTCTTCTCCATCAGCTCGTTATTTTGGAGCATCTGCCTGATATCTTCTAACTCTAAGGTCTCCTTACCATACATAATGGTGTTGCCAAGTGGTCATAACTTGATGGAAGAGAAGAAAGTAACATAAGAGTTTTGTCTTCTTCTATCTTAACCTCTAGAGCTAACAAATCGCTTAAAATTCTATTAAAAGTATTGAGATGTTGTAGAATCGATATACCTTCCTTCATCCAAAGGTTGTATAACTGCTTCTTCATGAAGAGCTTGTTCGATAAACTCTTCGTCATGTACAAGCTCTCCAATCTATACCAAAGACCAGCGGTTGTCTCCTTCTGCATCATGTTGTAAAGGACCCCATCTGATAGGCACAGTATGATCATCACCTTTACGCGAAAGTCGATGTCATTCCACTCATCATCCTCCATCTTCGATGGCTTCTTCTCAATACCAAGCAGGGCCTTGGTGTGCCCTCCTTCACGAGCAACGATATTACTCGCATCTTTCACAATAGGAAGTTAGACTTCCCGTTGAATTTCTCCACCGCGAACTTGGTTGTCATGGTCGTCTTGCTAGCTGTCACTCTGATATCAATTTTTGATGATTTATCACCGATCAAATAACCGAGAAACACCAAGTCGAAGACTCGACAACGAAAGCAGAAGTGCAGAAGATCTACCACTAGCAAGTAATCACCACACAACTAAGGAATACAAGATTTAATGTTATTCGACAATGTACCTACGTCCACGGGGAGGAGGAGATAAATATTTATTGAAGAAAATAAAAGAGTTACAATGAGATCTCTCTCACAACTCTCAATGGTAGAATTTTAAATTTCTCTTGAATTCTTGACACGCCTTCAAAAGGCCACCCCTGAGTGGTTTATATAGGTAGCTGAGATGATCCTAGTCTAGCGCGAACTCAAATCATCACTTTCTTAGAGAAATAGAAAACTCGTATCCAAATCTAAACAGGAGACAGATCCGTATTAGGAAACTGCCAAAAATCTGAATTATTCTCCGATGAATATGAGACATTCTAAATACTAACAAAATTCAAGTACAACATCGATCAATTAGTATTGATCAGCTTTGTTAACTAACATTAATTCTATTTAATTTCTTTGAATACAGGCGATATGGAAAGTGTGTCGAACTGGTCATGATCAAAAGGGCAACGAGGGGGTCATCGCCAATGTATGGCCATGTCGTGTTCATCAGCGCTTCGATGATCACCATTGCTCTCAATGGGCAGCAGACTGCAAAGTTCATGATCAAAGGGAAGCATCTGTGGGCGAGGCTTTCGTCCCTTGCCAACACTGGCCTTGATTGATTGCGGTTAATATTGTTATACGGTGGTGTGCTTCTCTAGTTTGTTGGTATTTAGGGTTACAGTGGTACTGATGTTGTTAAATGTCTAGAACATAAAAAACTTTGTTGCTCTTGTTGTCCGAATCAATAATCAATGATGATGCTTGCCATATTAAGAGAAAAAACAATGTTAACTAACTATTTTTAGCTATCATTTGTTTCTATTTTATTTATAATTTGCTTCTGAAGTTTTTTATGATTATTATTAAAAGATTACTGAATAAATTTGTTGTGAAATATAGTGGAGTTTTCAAGCCAAGGAGAAGAATGGTCACTTCTGTGAGTGTTTTTTGGTACTATTTTTCATACAATATATAGCTTGAGAGTTAGAATAGGAAACAAAATTAACAAGTATTGTCCGAAGATGAGTGAGACATCTTAGCATCTTAAACGCTTAGGTGCCGTTTGGCGAAAGGTTAAATGACAGGTTAAAAGAGTTCATCCCCTTTTTAACTTGCCAAATACAAAAAGTTGAAATACAGGTTGAAATGCTTAATCCTTTCTTAACGTGAAAAATATAAAAAAATGATAAAAGAGTTAAGCCCTCAAAACGGTGGGTTAACGATCCTCCTCATATAATGAATTAAGAGATAAATCTTCTATTAGTTTGTTAACAATTCCTTTTGCGAGCACTCAAATGTGAACAACATTATATTAATCATTTTAATAATAGACTAGCTAATTTAACTCTTTTTTTATCTCTTATTTTACGATGGGTTATCTAATTAGTTAACCCATCATCTTAATCATTCTTCCTTAACTCTTTGGCAATCGAAGCCTAAGTAGAGAGATCCTCAAGTTAGGATCATTTTGATTTCTGATATTTTGATTTTTTTTCCTTTATTTTTCCACGTACTTGTTTTCCTTTTCCTGTCTAATTCCAGAAAACTAATATATATATTTATAAGTTTCAACTGATTTCAAAACAATATTTGCTTGCCAATGGGTTTTGTCTCTGGAAGAGGGATGGTCGATGTCCTTGAGCAAAATAATATCCTTACTCTTTTGTAACACTTTTGAGAAAGAACTATACTTTTTAAGATACTTAAGAAAGTAATTAACCTGTAAACAACATATGCTATGATTTTATGGTCACAAAAGAGAATGAAATAAGGGCTTATTGTCATATCTTCTAGATACACGAGATACAGTTACTTATGATATCTCATTAGACCTATGAGTGAAATATATAAATAATAAATTTTATATTAAAAGTTTAGATATGGCAACACGTGAATGGGTTTCACCAGCTGGTGTCTGCAGCCCAACCTGCTTTCTGATCGGTATTTCCAATTTATCATGTTGCAAGTAACCCACTTGTCAAGTCATATCTTCTAGATATATGAGATGTATATTATTTATATTTATTGGTCATTAGATTTGTTAATGCATTACATAGATAATGAAATTTATATTAAAACTATTTCTTGTAGCAACACTGACAATGATCATTGTTGTTTGTGCTGTAAATTGCTTCCTAATCAATATCACTAATTACAATGTTACTAGGGGGCCTCTTATAAGCATATCTTCTGAATATAAGATTAAATTACTTATTATAATATCGCTTGTCATTATACCTGTTATTGCATTTTATATAAAGTAAAGAAATTTACATTTGTTATTAGTTTAATTATACAATTTACTTTCTCCAAATCAAATAATATCTTCTGCAACTTTTTTGTAACTTATTGTAATTCAATCACCAACTCACTTATCTAGTCATTCTTTTTTTTGAAAAGTAAAATGATTTCATTAATAGAACAGAAGTACATAACTTACAACAATGCTAATGGTTAAATTCTTAGTTAGCGTGGGTATAGAACCTATGTCGTATACCACAACTAGTTTGAATACACAATGTTGGATATCAAGTCACACAATGTTGGAATCAAGTCATTCTTTTGAAAATATAAGATATACTTATTTTCTTATAATCTCACTAGTCATTGGACCTATTAATGCATTATATATAATAAAGTTTATATTACAAGCTCTAGATATGACAACATGTGACTAGTTTCCGAGAACACCAGCGTTTGCTAGATTGCGATCCAAACTACTCACAAATTAGTATCACCAAATTACTATGTTGCAGGTGGCCCACTTATTAAGTCATATCTTTCAAATATGTAAGATATAGTTACTTACTTATGACATTGCTCATGATCAAAAATACTAGTGAATTATATAAATATTGAAATTTGAATTAAGAGCGAGTAGTAGCACATGGTGGGTTTCTGGGGCACCAACAATTATTGGTGTCTGCTATAATACTTCATAATCAATATTACCAATTTATTATATTGAAGGTGGCCCACTTTCAAGTCATGTCTTTTAGATTATTACCATGTTCAAAATCAGTATAACCAATTTACCATGTTGCAAGTGTCCTACCTACCAAGCCACATCTTCTAGTTATATGAGATATAATATTTATTTATGACAATTCTTATCCTCAGACTAGTTACTACATTATACAAATAATGAAATTTATATTAAAACCCGTTAATGTGTCAACATGTGATGAGTTTCGGGGCATTGGTGATTATTGCTTAAACTACTTGCTAATTAGTATCACCAATATCATACCATATTGCAAATGATATTGCTTATCATTAGACTAATTACTGCATTATACAAGTAATGAAATTTATATTAAAACCTGTTCATGTGTCAACACGTGATACATGTGATATAGTTTACGAATAGTCATTAGATGTATCAGTGCATTATGTAAATAATAAAGTTTATACTAAAAGCTCTTGTTGTAATAGCATGTAACTAACTTTTGCGAGGTATTGATTATTGATGTCTGTGACACGAACTATTTCCTAATGAGTATCATTAAACACTATGTTACAGTTTTGTCTATTGTTAGTTGAATTTTATAGTTTTTTCCAATAAAATTGATGCAGGAGTCAAGCAAGATAAATAGCAGGCCAAGAAAAGACTTGATCTGTTGACAACCCTTCTTTAGAGACATGCTGTTTCTGAGAATTGAGAATTTACAGTCCTGTCGACAAGGCCTTTCACCTGTCGATAGCCATATTACATATTAGGGTGTTTAATTTAGATTATGATTTTTTTTTTGGCTCTGATTTGAACTCCAATTGATTTTCTATTTTTTATTTTGAATTTAATTTTTATAGATAGAATATGATTTATTGTAAGCCTATAAATAAGCCTCCTGTACATTTTATTTTCATGAACAAGTTTTGATTAATAAATTTGGGTTTTTTCTCCAAATTGCTCATGGATTCAAGTTCTTATCTTGGCTCATGGATTCGAGTGACAGTATTTGTCGATTCTAGTACTTTTTTACCAAAAAATTCTTCACGGTTCATGGGTGCTAGAACGAGATCTAGCAGGTATCGTTTGTCTTTTCCGCTTCACGCGTCAATTGGTATCAGAGGTATGACTACTTTCTAACGATGGCAGGAGATGACGATGGATTGCAAAGTCTTTCCACAAGAATGGGTACTACTAGGAGGAGAGGCAATACCATCAAAGGGATATCTTTCAGGATTGATGATTGAAGTCTAACCGATAGTATATACTAAAACGAACATGATTGTCAATCGTATCAACTATCATATCAACCACCACTTCATCGACCACCACCACATCATCTACCACCAAGGTATCATCTACAACATCCTCAATTTACTGAATTTTCTACGAGGAGGAATCACCCCTCTATCAGTACTATGATTATGAAGAAGATGAGATTGTCTATAAAAGGTGTAGGGGATCGCTAATCCTAACCCTCATAGGAGAGTTGGGTTTCCTAACTCTAATAAAAGGAACATATTTTCTAATTTTATCTGAGACCAAGGAGGATTCAAATCTTGATGAGTTTTCTAATTTTATTCTTTTTTTTTACGAGAGTCATGATGTTAAGTCAACCTTGTTTTGGATCAAGAAAGTTGAATTTGTTTGACAAAGAGTATATTCTCATGGAAGATCATGTCAAATTTGTGCTTCATAAACGTAAAGGAAGGACTGCAGCATAGTGGGTTCGATTCCAAAACATGTGTATGAATCAAGATAAGCCTCCTATAAGAACATAGAGCCAAATGAAAAGACTTTTACAAGCCCGTAGCTTAGCTTTGAAGGAAGAAAAGGTGGAGAATCAACCGACCATTCATGAGATATTATTGGTGAACGAGACAGCGGAGTCACATCAGCAACCCCCAGTTGAAGAGCAGTCAACTAAGAGAGATTCGTCAAACCTTCAAGCGACTACCAACCAAGCACGATCTCTCGATGAAGATATGAAGCCTATGTCACCTATTCCTAGTTCAAAAGAAGAGAAGCCACAACTCAAGCTCTTATGCAATCAAGGCGAATTCTTCGTGAAACCAAAGAAAATAGAGCAAGACATTACTTTAGAAGAAGTTTCAACAATCACTGAAGTCCCCGAGGAAGTCGATAAACCACTAGAAGAATGCAAATAGTTGAGCACAACAAGCTTTTTGAAGTATTACCACCAGTGGAAGATATCTTGTATCACGGTACGGTTATTCTTCATGATTTTGAAGATCCTTTCCCGCGGAAGAAGAGTACCAAGGATGATAATTTTAAATTCTTCGAGTTCATATCACCTACTATCAGCACGTGGGTGTAACATAGTCTAGGTATGCTAAAATCCATCTTCATTCGTACTTTGGAAGATTTTCTTCGTGGAAGCGAATTAATGAATTATGGGAACATGATATATGTGTATGGCTGGACGATGGAGGAGCACTAACCAATCCACATTGATTATCAACCGATCCGAGATGATGATTACATTGAAGATTCGATGACGCAACACTACATGGAGTTTAATGAAGATCATCGAAACGAATCAAGATTTTGGGAGACTACTTTTCCTCAAGCAGAGTTTGATAAATCTAATAAGAAGTATAAGACAACTGCTAACAAGAAGAGGTGAGAGAAACTCTTTGAGGAGAAGATATGATGATGGTATATTTGAGAAAAAGAAGAATCCCAACCTAAGAGTCCCTACCAAGTAGCTATAACTTGATAGGAACTCGAGAATAAGTTCTTATGAAAAGAGAGAAACTGATACAGAAAGAGAAGCGAGACAAACAGCAGGCCAAAAAAGGACTTGACCTGTCGACAACCTTTCTTTGGACTATCGATAGGCTTTTCCCGAGTATTGAGAATTTATAGTCCTAGCGACAGTCCTATCACATATCAGGGTGTTTGATGTAGATTATGATTTTGTTTTCGGCTCTGATTTGGACTCCAATTGATTTTCTATTTCTTTATTTTGAATTTAGTTTTCATAGATAGAATAGAATTTATTATAAGCCTATAAATAAGCCTCTTGTACTCTTTTTTTCATGAAAACTTTGAGTTTTTTCCTCCAAATTGCTCGTGAATTAGAGTTGCTAATCTTGGCACGTGGTTTCAAGTGACAGTATTTGTGGATTCGAGTACTTTTCTACCGGAAAGTTCTTCAGGATCATGGGCGATAGAACGAGATCTAGCCGATGTCGTTAATCTTCCTCGCTTCCCGCATCAAAACTAGTATCTTCTACAATTTATTTGTAAGCTACTTTTTTCATCACGCCCTAACGTCATTTTCCTACTCTTTCTAGATCACTATCAATCATTAGGAGTTGTTTTAAATCACCGATACTTATGGTAGCAGTTGTTTTGCAATTTTTTCAGGTGGTTTCAACACCCTCATTGCATTACATGAAACACTAAATTTATAGTAAAATCTCTTTATATAGTAGCACATGATGAATTTCACGAATACCTTACAATCCTAACTGCTTCATAATCAGTATCACTAGGTTAACCTGTTGCAGGTGGCCCACTTATCAAACCATCTCTATGGATAGATAATTACTTAATTGTAATATCTAGTCATCGATATGTTATTACATAAATAATGAAATTTATAAAAAAAATCTTGTTGTGACAACACGTGAAGTGTATTTCACGAGTACCATTTGTCGTTGGTGTCTGCAACCAAAACTGTTTCCAAATCAGTATATGTCACCAAGCTACCATGATGCAACTGGCCCACTTGTTAAGCCATAGTTCCAGATGTATGAGATATAGTTTCATACATATGACACATTAGTCATTGCTAGTCCTTAAACCTACTAGTGCATTATATTAATAATAAAGTTTATATTAAAACTCTTGGTATGGCAACACATAATGGGTTTCGCAGTCATAAATAATCATTGGTGCTTGCAATCTAAAATACTTCCTAATTAGTATCACCATTTTCTTATTTTTCAATTAGCCCACTTATTAAGCCATATATTCTGGATATATGAGGTACAATTACTATCGATAACATTAATATGTATATCCGTTATAACATTATGCAAATAAAACAGTTAAGATTAAATGCTCTTGATGTTCATGCACGTGAGAAAGTTTCAAGAGCGCTAGCTATTGTTGTTGTCTAGGGTTGCATCTAAATCCATATCAATAATTTTCTATGTCGGTGGAATGTACAAAGTCATATCTTCCGGATATATGATATATGGTTGCTTACTTATGGCATAGCTTGTCATTATACCTATTAGTGAATTATACTAATAATGAAGTTTATACTAAAAGTTCTTTATGTAGTAGAAACATATGATGGATTTCCCAGGCATCAATGATCATTGGCATTGCGACCCATACTAATTCTAATTGGTAGACTAATTTAAAATGTTGTATGTAGGTGGTCAAATTATCAAGCCATAACTTCTAGATATATGATATGTAGTTACTTACTCATGATATCACTAGTCACTGAACTACTATTGTATTATATAAATAATGAAGTTATATTGAAAGCTCTTGATGTAATAATATGTGATTAAGCTTCATAATTACCAGTAATTGCTCGTGTCTACGATCCATACTACTTCATAGTAAAATCACTAATTTATCATGTGTAATGTATCAAGAAATATCTTATGGATATATGGAAATATAGTTACTTTATATTATATATCTAGTCACTAGACCTATTAGGGCAATATATAAATAATGAAGTTTATATTAAAATCTCTTGATATGACATCACGTGCTTCTATTTCAGGTGATGAAGTATTACTTGTTTCTATAGCTCAAACTACTTCCTGGTCAGTATTGCCTATCTATCATGTTGCAAGTAGCTCTCATATTGAGCTATATCTTCTAGATACATGATATATAGTTACTACTTATGACATTGCTAGCTAGTCATTTAATATGTTATTCATTATATAAATAATAAAGTTTATATTTAAAGCTCTTGATGTAACAACATGTGACTAGATTTCGTAAGAACTAAGGGTCATTGGTATCTAGATCTAAATACTTCCTAATAAGTATCACTAGTTTACTATGTTACTAATGGCCCTCTTATCAGGCTATATCTTTCGAATATAAGAGTATAGTTTTTTATAACACATTGCATCACCATACCTCTTTATTTTATTACACAAGAAGTTTACGGTTGTATTTAGTTACATTTTACAATTTAGTTTTTTCAAATAAAGTTGTATGTTCTGCAAAATTTTGAAACTAAATGTACTTCGTCATACTCGTCACCTTTATCTCTCTTCATAAATCATTATCAATTATTAGAAGTAATTTTAAATCACAGTTACTTGTGGTAGCAAGCATTCTCCAATTTTACCAGACTGAGTCCTAACACTCCCAATGTATTATAAAGTATGTAGTTTGATTAAAAGCTCTTGATGCGACAACTCCTGGTGGGCATCAGCAATTGTTTGTTCTTGTGACCCAAATTGCTCCAAAATTTGTATTGTCAATTTACCAAGTTGCATCAAGCCCATATCAAGCAATACCTTCTAGATATATGAGATAGTTACTTGCTAATGGTATTGTTGGTCATCGACCGGTTAATGCAATACATATATAATAAAGTTTCTATTACAAGTTTTTTGATGTGACAATATGTGAGTAGTTCACAATATTAGTGACTGTTGTTTCGGACGAAATAAGTATAACCAAATTATCATGTTGCTAACAACCTACTCATCAAGCCAGATCTTCCAAATATACGAGGTATAATTACTTACTTCTGACATTGCTAGCTGTTAGAGATATTAGTGAATTACATAGAGAATGAAATTTATCTTAAAACTCGTGAGGTGGCAGCACATAATGATTAAGTAGGCACTAAAGATTGATGCTTCCTAACCAGTATTACTAATTTACCATGTTAAAAGTAGTCCGCTTATCAACACATTCTTCTGGATATATATTAGATATGGCTACTTACTTATGATCATTAATTATCAGAGATGTTAATGCTTATATAAAAATTTACATTAACTAGAAGTGTTTGATGTGACAACATATGATTGGGTTTCAGAGCACTAGCGGTCACTTGTATTTGGGACCCAACTACTTCCAAATCATTAACCAATTTACCTGTTACAGATGGTCACTATATAAAGTAATATCTTTTAGATTTATGAGATATTAATACTTTCTTATGACATTGTTGGTCATCATACGATTTGATGCATTATATAAACAATGAAGTTTACATTAGAACCTGTAGATGTGGAAATTTTGATGGGTCTTCGAGGCGTGATCATTTCTACTTGTGACATAAACTGCTTCCTAGTTCACCAATTTAGACTATTGCAGTAATTTGTTTATCAATCCATATCTCATGGATATGTAGTATATAGTTACTTATGATATCGATAGCCACTAGAACTTCTATATATTATATAAATAATGTAGTTTGTATTGAGAGCTCTATGTATGGTAACATGTGCTTAAGTTTCACGAATACCAGTAATTATTGGTCTTTATGACCCAAACTGCTTTCAAGTTAGTGTCACCAATTTATCGTGTTGCTTGTGTCTCATGTATCAAGAATATCGTTTGGATATATGATATATAGTTACTTCTTATGATATCTCTAAATATCAGACCTATTAGAGCCATATATAAATAATAAAGCTTATATTAAAAGCTCTTATATGCAACACATTATTGGGTTTCGGGGGCACAAGTAATTTCTTGTTTTATAACTTAATCTGCTTTGCAATTTCTATCACTACATGTTGCATGTAGCCCACTTATCAAGCTATATCTTCTAAATATATGAGATACACTAACTATTTATTTATGGTGTTTCTAGTCATCATATCTGTTAATTCATTATCTAAATAATGAAGTTTAAATTAAAAACTATTGATGTAGGAACACATGACCTGGTTTCATGAGAACCAATGGTCATTGGTGTCTAGAACCTACTACTTCCTAATAAGCATCACTGAACTATATTACTAGTAGTCTGTTTATCAAGCTTTATCTTTTAGATATGACAGTATAGTTGTTTATTATAGCGCTAATCACCATACATCTTATTGCATTATTTAAATAAAGAAACTTACAATTGTAGTTATTTATATTTTACAATTTAAGTTTCCGAATAAAATAGTTTCTTCTGCTGTTTGCTTTTAACTTAATAATTTTCTCCATACTTGTTATCTTTATATCTCTACTAGTTAGATCACTATCAATCAATAGGAACAGTTTTAAATCACGAAAACTTTTTTTCAATTTCACCCATATAGACCCTACATCCCCAATGCATTATATGAGTAATAAAGTTTATATTAAAAGCTCTTGATGTAGTAGTACCTGAAGGGCTTCATAGACACCAATAGATTGTGACTCAAACTGCCCCATAATTAGTATCACCAATTTAACAAGTTCCACGAGGCCCACCTTTACTTGCTATATCTTTTGGATGTACGAGATACATATACTTAATAATGATATTACTTGTCATCATACATGTTAAATATATAATAAAGCTTACATTTCAAGCTTTTGATGTGGTAACATGTGACTAGGTTTCGCATGCACCAGTGATTGTTAGTGTTTGCAACCCAAAATGACTCCTAATTTGTATCACTGTATTACCATGTTGCAACTAACCTATTCACCGAGCCAAGTCTTCTAGATATATGAGATATAATTATATTACTTATGATATTCCTAATCATTAGATGTATTAGTTTATATATAAATTGTGAAGTTTACATTAAAAGCTCTTGATGTAGTAGCACTAAGTTTTGTGACTACTAGTGATCACCGATGTTTGCTAAAAAAAATGCTTCCTAATAGTACCACCAATTTACCATAGTATGGGCGACCCACGTATTAAGTCATTTCTTCTAAAGATATGAGACATAGTTACTTCTTATAATAATATATTTTACAGACAATGAAGTTTACATCTCTTGCTGTGACAATGTGATGGGTTTCACGGTCGCCAACCATCATTGGTGCTCACAGCCCAAATTGTTTCGTAATTAGTACCACTTTATCATATTGCAGGTGGCCACTTATCAAGGCATATTTTTTGAATATATGAGATAGAATTACATATATATTTATGAGATCAGTTGTTACCCGAGCTCTTAGTGTATTATATAAATAATAAAGTTTATATTAAAAAACCTTGATGTGGTAGCATATGATTTGAATTCGTAGGTACCAATAGTTACTACGCCTGTGACCCAAATTGTTTCCTAGGTAGTATCACCAATATACCATGTTGGAAGCATCCCACTTATTAAGCTATATTTTTTCGAATATATGAGATATAGTTACATGCTTATGATATTAAAAAACTTGAAGAAACTGGGCGGGGATGGGGAATATTCGGGTTGGGGCTGTTTTTTTTTTTTTGGGAGGGGGTGTTGTTGCAAATTGCCCTATGTTCCATTCATTGTTGCAATTTTTCTGAGGGGGTAGTTTCGGCATTTTTGGCATGATATTTGTGGGCTCTGTGGGTTCATTTTGGGAGCAGAAAATGCCACCCCAATAAATGATATTGCCCTACGGTTATATTCATTACTGCAGTTTTTATGAGGGGGTAGTTTCGGTATTTTTGGCTTGATATTTGTGGGCTGTGTGGGTTCATTTTTAGGAGTAGATGTTTCCATCCCAAGAAATGAGAACAACTCCTCGCCCAAAAAAATTACAAATCTGCCATTATCTTTTTGAGTATTTTACCATTGGTGAAAAATCCAAAATGCCCTTTTCTTATTCCTCCTTCCTTCTTCCTCCTTCCTCCTTCCTCCTTCCTCTAATCTCCCTCCTCCTTCAACTTCGGTGACCCCCCCACTTCCTGGCGCTCCCCCCTCCCCGGCCTCCCCCGGGTCCCCCCTCCCCCTCCCACCCCCACCGATCTTCTCCCCCTCCCCCTTCCCTCCCCCCTCTCCCTCACCCATGTTCAGTTAGTCTGACCAAATAGAGATAGCTCTATTCGGCTAGAGTTGCTAAACAGAGCTAGCTCTGTTCGATTGTTTTTGGCCAAATAGACTGTTCAGTCGCCTCTGGCCAAATAGACTGTTCGGCTGGAGGCTCTGTTTAGCCAACTTCATCCGAACAAAGTTATCTCTGTTCGGCCGAACTGGCCGAACAAATCTAGGGGGAGGGAGGTCTGGGGGGAGAAGGACGCGGGGAGGGGGATGTCGGGGAGAGGAGTAAGGAAAAGGGGTCTGCGGGAGAGGGGGTCAGGGAGGTCAGGGGTGAGGCGTAGGGGAAGTGCCGACGAGAGAGGGTGAGGAGGTGGTGGACGGCAGTAGGGAGGGCGAGGATCACCGACAGGGGAGGCAAGGGTCGTCGAGTGGGGGAGGCAAGGGTCCCCGGAGGGGTTGGTGGAGGGGGAGAGAGAGTAAAAAGAGGAGGAGAAGAAAAGGATATTTTGGATATTTTAAAAAAAAAAATTGGGTTGCCTTTATCAGATTCATGGGTGCCTTAGTCTTGGGGGCGCCTTCCTCATTTTTTGGGTGGAAATATCCACTCCCGTTCATTTTAGGCGCGCCTTTGGAAAGAGATGAATGGAGCATGTGCCAGTGGTGGTGGAGTTTATTTTAGAGTGCTGGCTTTTGTGGTTGGCGAGTTTGTAGGCGCATGAGAGATGAGGGCGTTGTTGACCCTAAATCTGCGTGGAGTTCGACGGGGATGAAGACCAGAATGAGATCCAACGTCGGGGTCCCTAGTTTGAAGATGATATCTTCATTGGCGAGAATACTTTGCGGTTGAGGAGATAGGGGTGGCTGGCAGTGGCGGAGCCAGGATTTCAAAGACGGGAGATACAAAATATATAATAAGGAGGGAATGTCCCTCTCTTATCTGCAGTTTCCTTAACGACAAAAGTGGATTGATTCCTGGTAGACCAATCAAAATTTCAATGAGTCCTCATCAATAGAGTTGTGCACCAAAGCCAAACTACATTGATGAGAAACATGCTTAATGACAATGACTGTGTTGATCTATCCCTGCGCTGACTAAAGACATGGATGATTACCGTCTCAGATGAGAGGATCCAAATCCCTTGTTGTTTTGTTGTGATATTGTTTCAAAAATGTATATTGATTGATTTAATAGTGGTTGGAAAAGGAAAAAGAAAAAGAGAAGAAAATACTGCAAGCAAGTGGCAATTCTTCGAGACTCGAAGGGTCATATGCTTCGAAGGCTCATATGCCATCACGCAAGTTAGCGTATCCCTCCAACTCGCGGCGGGCAACTGGAACATGTCAAAGTTACTTTTTAGTTTTCCTTTCTTGATGAATGTCGCGAGTAGTTCTCCTTCTTCACCTCTGCGTCCTGCTCAGGAAATCTCCTCACTCCTTCAAGCATTTTGTTAAGCACCTTCAGGGGAATCTCATGCTCCACCACTTAGAAGATGTCGAACATCTTGGCCGCCGCCCCAAGCTCTCAGATCAAGTCTGATCGACGAGGGTTGGATAGATTGATGATGGGATGCTGTTTGTTGGTGTTGGTGGGGGGTGGCGAGGTAATGTGGGTGGGTCTCATGTGGGGAGGAGAGGGTGAGAATTTTTTTTTTTTTTTTTTTGGTGTGTGTGTGTGTGTGTGTGTGTGTTGGGGGGGGGGTAATTTTGGGGCGCAAATTAAATGTCAGCATCACTACTTGGGCAGGGGCCGGGGGTTGTCCTCCCTTGCCCCCGGCTCTGCCTCTGGTGACTGGAGATGACATCAAGAAGCGAAGGCGAGGCTAACCGAGGTCGATGGAGGGTAGGGGACTGAAGATGTGGTTGACACTGATCGGGGCGGCTGTCGCTGGGCGCACAGTTCAAAGACTCGGCCGAGTCGGAGACGAGTTGGCCGAGTCGTATCCGTCTCGGCCTGCTCCGAGACGAGTCCGAGTCACGAGTTGGTCGACTCAACTCAGAGGAGACTGACTCGGTCGAAAATCGGAGTTGACTCGATTGACTCGGCATTATGATGCTGATTTTGTGCCTCATCGCAATTCAATGTGAAAATAACTATATTAGCATGTATTTATGAATGTAATTTGTGCAATTTACTATATTGTGCATGTATTTTGATATGCTTATACCGACGACGCGTGTATTTATTCTTTCGCTTTATGTTTAGCGTGCTAGGTGATATATTTTGGACATTTGATACGTGAATGTAGATGTCTACATTTTTTTTAAGATTTGTCCTAATTTTTTCAGAATTTTTTGAGCTTTCTATGTAGCATTTTGCGCGTATCACCCGATACTGATCCGAGTCGCTGAGACCGATCCGTCTCAGTGCCCACCGAGTCGGCGGCCGAGACCGCGACTGTGAACCATGGCTGGGCGTAATAGCGAGAAGAGAAGGAGATAGTGATGGTGCGTGACGGCGAGGTCGAGGAGGCTGTCGACGGGCGCCATTAAGATGATCGCGACAAGGACTTGGTGGGATCAATGTATTATCGTGCTGAACTACCCGACGCTGCGTGTCGGGCAATTGCTAGTATCATTAGTTATAAGACCTGTAAGACCTGAATCACACATATAATGAAAGTTTATATTAAAAGCTCTTGACATGACTCGCGAGCAATAGCTGGTGTCTGCGATGCAAACTGCTTCGCCTCAAGTCGTGTCTTTTATACGTCTGACTAGTGAGTTATGATTTATCGTCAATTCCACAAGCGCATTATATAGATTATAGATAATGGAGTGTAAGAGCTCTTAGATGTGGCAGCATGTGTGATTGGGTTTCTTGGGAACCAGCAATCGTTGGTGCTGAATATTTGCGAGTATTATTACAGTAGTGTTACAATGCCGCAAGGATCATAATCGTGACAGTTCATGGATAAATTAATCTTGCCTTTGTCTCTCGACTATATTACACTAGATGCAATTTTAACCTTTGAGCTCTGCATAACCGAAGAAAAATATGAATAGAACCTTGATACCATGAGAAACAGCACTCTTGTAATCTAGATTCTCATGGGCTGCTACATTTGAAAATTGATGTTTAGCCTTTCGGTGAGTTCTTTTGTCCATTTTTGCAGGAGGAAACAATATTTTCATTTATGGAAACAAATTATTATTTATATTTCAGGCCAAGAAATTTCTGTCCAATGACTGCATATGCAATGCATCCCGCCGAGCAACCAGAGCCCATGCATCTCGAACCGGCGCCTCCGTCCTCCCTGAATCCCCTCAAATCTTTCCAATTTCGTCCATTGCTTCCTTTTTCCACGATCAAACCCTAACGTTAAATACCATCACATTTCTCAGCCCTCAGTCCTTAAACCCTAACCCTAATTCTCAGCTAGCAGCCATGACCAAAACTACCATCCTGGTCCGCGACATCTTGGCCTTCCACACCCTCGACCGCACCCTGTACGACCGAGTCCTCAGCTACGGCCGCACCCCGGCCGCCGCCCGCAACATCATAGCTCTCTGGATGTACCTCGAGATCATCGGCATCAACATCATCCTCTACGTCACCGGCTGCCACAACCCCACCGTGGTCAAGCGCTTCGTGACCGAGGCCGAGGCCATCCTCAACGTGGTGCGCCCGGACCCACCAGCGTTCCGATCAGCACCGCAATCCCCTTCACCTCGAGCCTCGTCAGAGAACCGCTCACGCTAGGGTTTTTCTACCGTAACAGCGGCGTTCTCGTGAAGGGGGTGGCTCGGTTGCTAGACGGCGTGGGAAGGTACATCTTCGACGACAGTCTGAAGGTTCTGATCGACGCTTGCAGGTCTGTCGAGATGCAGGCTCGCCTGGCAGGGCGCTGGGAGATGCCCCTGCTCCCCCCGCAGCTGGCGCAGCCCTATGAGTCGATGCCGGCAGCTGGCCCCGAGGATTGCCGGACTTTGTTCGTGACTTTTTCGTGGGGGTTTGCTCTGAGTCTCGGTGGGGAAGATGTAGTCGAGTACTTCGTTCAGTAAGTTGTTCGTCTTGGTTGTTCATTTAAATACAATTTAATTTGTGTCTGTTTTTTTTTTGCTTTGAGTTAGATCTATTTAGGACAGGCTACTGATTCTAGTTTGGGTTTTAGATATGAGGCGACGGTAACCCGATAACCCGATCCGAACTGAATTTTTGAGTTTGGATCTTATAATTACATTTGATAGTCTATTAGATAGAGCATGGATCCTATAAGTTAGATTCCTGAATGAATCTAGATATGGGGATCTTAAGGATGCAATCCGATAACATGATATTCATAATGAAACTTTTATAGTTAATTTACTTAGTTCTATCTAAATGTTATCTTTTCTTTTAAACATAATTCATTTATGGTTATTTGGTTAGTTTAGATTTATCTAATATTTCTAAGAAAATAAAGCGTAAGACAGCAACAAAATTTTTAACTACTATTTGTTTTTTAGTTAAAATTTTTTTTTGAGAGAAAACTTTTAGTGAAATTTTTTTTATATTTGGAAAGAAATATTGGATTTGGATAATCCGACACCCAAATTCGAACACGATAAATTATTGGGAAGTGGAACTTAACTTTCTTAGTGGGTCTAAATTTCGAGATGGATATTCTGAGTTTATAGTCGATTGACATATATCTTATAGGATCTAATCCGTTGCCACCCTGAATATCCCCTCAGAGAGAAAAGATTCACAGAGAAAAGATAATTTTGAATTGTAAATTTGAAATCCCTTGTGACATTATATTGAAAAAAAAAGAGCTCTTAAATCATGCTGGGATTTAGTGTCTCGAATCTACTTGAGTCGTTATAGAGTTGTATGAAAGAGAAGGGTTTAGTTTTGCACGAATTAAAGGAAAAAATGATTAAGTGTTCAAATATGATGAGATTTAAGACTCCAATAAAGGCTTCTAAGCATATTTTATACTTTCATCAAATTAATGGTCCATTGTCACAACAAATTGGTAACAGAGCTAAATGTGAACTAATGTTATGGGAGATTAGTGAAAATTGTTGCCAAGCTCAGGATGGAGCTTTGGTACATGCAGTTCGAAAATTGGTTACGCCTTAGGGTGAAGTCGAGATACTGGAGCTCAAGTTGTGATTTAAGGTGAAATTTGGAGTACATGCAGTTCAAAATCAATCATATTCAAGCTAAGATTAATATTGTGATTGGATTTGATCCAAGGTGGAAAGTGTTGGGATTTAGTGTCTCAAATCTACTTGAGTTGTTAAAGAGGAATAACTAAAAGACAAGAAGGAAAGATGTTTTAGCCTCAAATGGATTAAAAGAAAAAGATTGTTAAGTGTTCAATATGATAGATCCATGACTGCAATAGGAGTTTTCTCTTTTGGGTCATATGCATTCTAAACATATTTAACATTTCCATCGAATTAGTGGGTCTATTGTGAAGATAGTTTTAACCTTAGAATTAATTGCTAATGTCCATTTTTGCTGTACTGATTGTAAAGAACGAAAGAGATCATGAAGATGGATTGAGGAGTAGAGGAGAAAACTAGAAAACGAAGGTTGACGAGAAGCTGATCAAAGAAAATGGTAGATGAAATTATGAAATGAATTTTGAGAATAATGGGGTACGGTTAAGAGAGACGTTGATCATATAAGATGGAACTGGAAAGTATGACATTTTGTGATAATAAAGGTGCTACCTGGATGATCCAACTCAGTAAGAAAGCTAAGATGTCCCAAATCTAATAATTTATCGGATTTGGATTAGGTTTCAGATTATCCAGTAAAATTCACTATCATTTCTTTTGAAAATGCTGATATTGTAATCTTTGGCGCTTGTTTGCATAATTCACTGTCATAAGAATTTACGAAAACAAAAAGTAATCATTAGTTACATTACTCCTGATATAAATATGAGAAAGTTTTCCTATATATATATATATGAGAAAGCTTATTATGAGAAAGTTTCTCATTTGAAAATTTTCATATATATATATATATATATATGAGAAAGTTTTCTTATATATATACGAGAAAGCTTATCATGAGAAAGTTTCTCATATGAAAATTTTCATATATATGTGTGTGTGTGTGTGTGTGTAAATTCTAACTATTTTTTTGTATTAATTGTAATTTCTGCAATTCTTGGCATTGTATATATCTCAACGAAATGTTAACACTGACTTCTAATGAGATCGCCATCGTCTACACCTCTTCATGTATATATATAGTCTTTGTTTGCACATAATTCTCGCTGTTTTAATAGATTTACCTGTTTATTGTTGTTGTTTTTGGAGAAAAGTGGAATATGGCTGCCTGTTTCATTAACATGCGCATAATGTTAATTATGAGCTGCAGAAAATGGGGAGAGTGCATTGAGCAGGTGTCGATAGAACAAACACCCGAGACTGTGCTGCCGATGTACGGAAGGGTGGTGTTCACTTCCGAATCCTGCCTCGGCCTCGTGCTCGGAGGTGAAGAGGTGATCAAGTTCGCGATCAAGGGTCACCATCTCTGGGCTCGACAGGGTTTTCCGCAATGCAGCACTGCAGGGTTTTAGAAGCTGGACGAGGAAGTCACCGGAAAATATTAAAACTTGTGTAGTGTTGCTGATCGTTAAGGGTTATGATGTTGTTGCTGCTTCGGCTGGTAGTTAGTTAAGCCTGGGTAAAAATAATGGAAACACAATTATTTGTTTTTGATGCTATTTTGTTTCTGATGCGATGGTCTTGCCCTACTTTTTTTTGGGAAATTTGTCATTACCCCTTAAGATCCCATGTTCGAAACCCTCGGTCTTTTTCGTAAAAAACCCCCCAAAATACCAATCTTTGTTCAACCACCTCCGTGCTTCTGTACCTCGTAGTCACATGAATAGCAGGTTGGGTTAAATGTCCAAAATACCTCTCGTTGCAGCCATAATGAGCTACAATATGTGAGGCCCATTAAATGCGCTTGACATGTAGAAAAAAGTACATGCTCAGAAAATATCCACTGTGTTACACTTATTTGGATTAGAGTCTAAATTAATTTGGGCCTACACAAGTCTAATTGGATTTATACACCCCTCTCTATAAGCTTATGTTGTTGGACTCAATATACAATCAATTAAGCCTAATAGTTTGGGTTTAAACATGTTTCAATTACACTTAAATATGAGTGTATTTAAATTAAAATGTAGGACTCATCTACACGTGTGGAACTCGTGTTCTTAATAAAGGGTCCAAATCTATGACGAGTTGAACTAGGATTCCTTGATGTTACATATATCATGGGTAGGATTCCCTCTCCATCACGAACTATTATGACATAATCTCTCTTGGAGGTCTCTCATCTTCTCTAAGAATCAAGAAGAGAACTTGATGGCTGGAGAGAAGAACCTCCTCCCTCAAAACTCCGGCGTCCTCGAGATCGTGCAATCTTCGGCATCCCGTTCATGATGGAATCAGGTATGCTTAAACTTTCCTTCCCTTTGATATTGATAAAGAGGCTTTTATTTTATGTGTGAATCTTGTATGAAATAATTATTAGATCTAACAATTGGTATCAGACTCCCTTCTTTATCGGATCATCGGGATTTACAGAAATTTTTTGATCTTGATCTATTAAAATTACAGTCGATCTCTTTATTTAATTCAATAAAGAATTAAATTGATATATTATATTGAATTCTATATATATATATATAATATATATATATATATATATATATATATATATATATATATATATATATATATATATATATATATATATATATGTTCTGCATTATTCTGTGTATTATTATTTTTTAATTCTGTTTTTTAAAATAAAACAGAAATTAAAAAAAGTAAACCCCTCTGGTGGCCGCATGCATGCATGCAGGCCATATATGCATGTGCTTGGCCCACATCCACGCAGGCCATCCATGCATGCATGTGTTTGCTGCTGGCTTGCAGCAGCCAGCGACCCGTGGAACAAGTAAAAAAAAAAATTCCATGGCTGGTGGTGGCAAAACGAATTAAAAATAAGGTTAACTGTTTTGGGTTTCTTAATTTAGTGGGATTATGAGATTAATTAGGATTAGAAAATTTAAAGATAAAATTTTAATCGAATAAGAAAATCTACTCCTAATTGATCTCATATTAAATTTTAGTTGAGATTATTGAGATTGATTTGGGTTTTAAGATTGAAATAGAATTCTAGTCTCTTAAGGAAATCTTGGGATAGAATTCTTATCAAATAAAAGGACTTAATCCCAATCAATCTTACATTAAGCTAATCGGGTTTTATTCAGTTTATTAAACCCGATCCATTAAGGAAACTCACAACTTAGTCATTGCGGGTCGCTCTGATCCAAACCCGATAAGCACTGCAGACCCGTTCTGCTAATATATACTTCAATTAACTGTTACGGGCTCATCTGACCTCTGTTTTGAGTGTGTCAATAGCCGTTTCAAAGCTCTTGATGAGCACTACAGTATTACAGCATTAGATATGATAAAACAGTAGTTAGTTGGCATAAAGAATGCCTTAAAGTGTTTGTTTACCATGTTAATATGTATCCTTACATGCTTCCGTTTCATCAATATTTATTATATTATCTAGCATGATGAATATTGATGTTTACTATAGTAGATAACACACAAATAAAGATATATACATGTTCAAGTTAAAAAATTTACAAAAGAACTTATTTAATTGCGTATATAGTTCATACTGATAATAGCTGGCCCAAAGGAAGACTATTATTTGGCCGAATTATGTACGACATGGGATACTCGATGTGGGTAATACAAGGAGGAAAACCTTGGTGTGTGATAATCGGCCCAAAAGAAGGTTGCCACACTATAGGCCCATATTGCATTACCCTCATTAACTAGTTTGACGGTGGAACAAGAATCAAGATGTGTAAATTTGTGTGGCTTGTGCGTGTGGCAATCGGCTCAAAGGAAGGTTGTCATTATGGCCGGGCCATTACATATATTATATGGTCGATATAGATAACTTAAACTTTGGGACCAATCCTATAAAAGAGTATTTGGCCTAAAAGATGGTTATTCTCTTACATATGATATAAATTTTAAGGTATCTATATTGGGCCAGTACAGTGTTGGCATAAGAGACACAACTTGTTCTGAAAATTTGGCCGAGAACTTTATCGGTTACACTGATCGCATTTTCTGAAATTCAATTTTTATGACTATAGTAAAGTTTTATTCAATGTAATGTTTATGTTAAATTGATGAGAAATTTTATGCTTATGTAGTCTAAATGATGTTAGGATTTGTGACTGGAATCGTCGTGAAGGTAGACGAAACTTTAGAAATCAAAGAACGGACATGCACGAGGAGCTATGCACAATACCAGTTGACTAATACTAGATATAGTCAACTAATCACATGGATTAGTCGACTAATACTTTGTATAGTCGACTAGGCAGAGAGTTGGGGTTCGAATCTTGTCAGAGTAGTCGAGTAGTGTTTGCGCCTAGTCAACTAATACAAGATATTAGTCGACTAATGTCAGGTCAGGCAGTTTTCTTTTTTGGATCTGTTTCCAGATTCGAGTTGGATTCTGATTTCCTTTATTCTGAGGCGGTGATTATTAGTATTGATAAAGTTTGTTTAAGACTAAGAGAGTTTTATGATCTAAAACCCCTTGGGGTTGCCTTCAATGTAAACCCAATGAATTTGTACCTAAGGGCGTAATTTATCTAGGTGAGAGATTCGTGAGAGAAGCTTAGCCATAAGGGTTTGCTGTTCTTAATGGTCATCAAGGCCTTATAATCTTCTCAGCGTGAGGTGTAAGTAATTCTTATTGTACTCCCCTAAAAATTTTAATAACGTTTCTCCCTCTTCTCCCATGAATGTATACACGATCTGTTTGATTTCTGGAACTACGTTATATTGTGTGTTGACTTTCTATCTACTTTGGAATATCTTCTTCTTCTCTTCTTCACTTTGCCTTGGTAGACCCTCTGGTTCATTTCCGTTGTGCCGCCACAGTCGATCCAGTCGTGGGGGTGACCCTGAATTCACAATAATTGTTATTAAAGCCAGGTCAACTTGAAGATATCTGCGATCAAGTTCGATATTCAAAAGTTTGATGGTGTCATCAATTTCATCGGGTGACATATTAGGATGAATACCATTTTTTCCCAGAGCGGGTTGAAAAAAAGCACTACTCAGGAGGGAGAAAAAGCCTCAAGACATGAAGGAAAAAACTTGACAGGAGTTGGCTGAGAAAGCCTTGACAGTTATTCTGCTTTGCTTGGTGGAAGAAGTGTTGGATAATATTTCTATGGAAAAATAGCATCCTCATTGTGAGAATGACTTCAAGACCACTATCTAAAGAAGTAGTTGGCGAATCGGTTGATTCTGAAACAGCGTCTATTTTCTTCTCCGCATGTATGAAGGTACACCTATCAAGTCTCACATTACCGAATTATCCTCTATTATTAATGATTTAGATAAGATAGAGGTTAAGTTAGAAGATGAGGATCAAGCACTTCTATTATTGTATTTTTTACCTTTTTCATATAAGAGTTTTAGGGAAGCTATCATCTATGGAGGTAAGTCAACAATCAAGGTCAATGTGATCAAGGAGCATATGCTCAACAAGGATAAAATTGACACCCAGTTGACGAGTGAGTTTCATCAAGATGATTCCGGGCAAATTCATTATTCAAGGGAGAAGAGTGATAATGGAAGTTCCACGGGTAACTCAAAACATAGGAATTTGACTTGCAACTATTATCACAAGAAGGGGCAAATTAGAGTTAGATTGTTAGCTTCAAAAGAAGAAACAACAAATGTTAATGTCACTAAACTCATTGGAGAAGATGAATAATAGTGTGACATTCTATCTGTTACAAGCAGATCAGTTGATAACAAAAATAAATGGAGTATTGGCTCTGGATATTCACAGCACATCAGTTCCAATAGGAAGATGTTCTCTCCATACACTTCAGTTCAAGGGGGAGAAGTCTTCATAGGAAATCTGTTACAAGTAAGGTGATTGGCGAAGGAACAATCTAGTTTCGGTCTCATGATGAATACATCACTACTCTTCAAAGTGTTCGTCATGTTCCCGAATCAAGGTACAATCTCATCTCTTTTGGAGCCCTACAAGAGGAAGGGTTCAGTTTCAGTTCTAAAGGTGATCTTATGGAAGTCTCCAAAGAGGTCCATGTAAAGTTTCAGGCCGAATGTGTCAGCAACGTGTATATGTTACAAAATCCAGAGGTTACAGTTGGGAGATTACAGTTATCCTCGGCTTCGAAAGCGGCAATTGTAGAACATCAGAGATTACGATGTTTCGAGCTCGGATGTTCAATTGTACTCTAAAAGAGATTAGGACTAGGCCCGCAACAGGTAGTCCAGATCGTTACTCCTATGATGGAGCAAATTCTCATAAATCCTGTGTGGATCAAGGAGATCGTTGGGTGATAAAGTTCAGGTTGAGCCTGAACTTATTTGACCTAATTAAGTTATGAACCCCATGAGGGGGTTATGGAGAAGAGGGAGTAAGATGGAGATAAAGCCAAGTTTGTTCAATTGTGCATGGATGCAAGCACGTGGAGCATGGTGGTTATTCTCGGACTTGCAGAAGATTGTTAGGATTTGTGACTAGAATACGTATTGAAGGTAGACGAAACTTCAGAAATCAATGAACGGACGTGCACAAGAGCTATGCTCAGTATCAGTCGACTAATACTGGTTATAGTCGACTAATCACATAGATTAGTCGATTGATACTTTGTATAGTCGACTAGGCAGAGAGTTAGGTTTAGAATCTTGTCAGAGTATTCGTTAGTATTTGGGCCTAATCGACTAATACATGGTATTAGTCGATTACTTCCCTTGCCTAGTCGACTAATGTCAGTCTGAAAGTTTCTTTTTTCTAGATCTGTTTGCAGATTCGAGTTGGATTCAGGTTTTCTTTATTCTGAGGCGATGATTGTTCATATTGATGAAGTTTGTTTAGGATTAGGAGAGTTCTATGGTCTATAAATAACCCCCTAGGTAGCCTTCATATAATCTCAATGAATTTGTAATTTTTATGAGTGTAATTCATTTAGCTGAGAGATATGTGAGAGAAGCTTAACCACAAGGGTCGCTATTCTTGGCGGCCATCAAGGCTTGTAATTTTTTTCACCATGAGGTGTAAATAATTCTTATTGTACTCCTTCAAAGTTTTAAAAATAAATTTCTCTCCTTCTCCCATGGACGTACACACCGATCTGTTTGATCGGTGGAACCACATTATATTTTGTGTTGGCTTTCTATCTACTTTGGTATATCTTCTTCTTCTCTTCTTCACGTTACCTTAGTGACTCTCTGGTTCGTTTTCACTGTGTCGCCCCAGTCGATCTGGTCGTGGGGGCGACCCCTGAATTCACAACAAATGAATGGTACAAACTTTAAGAAGTGGTAAAACTACATAAAAGATTGTTCTTGAATTCATGGATCCAGACCATATCTTAAGGATTGATGGAACCCTACTATCACTAACAAAAGTTCAGTTAAGAAAAGGCCAATTATGATAAGTGGGAGAGGTCCAATTGGATGTTGTCTACTGGTCATAAAATATTATATTCCTATAGCTATTAGAAGTTCTATGCCTGATAAAGTCAATGCTAAGAGTTTTTCAGCTGAAAAAGTCGACCAGTTTATTATATTAGATAAAGTTGGCCAGCATGCATCTTAGCAAGCTGATAAATATGGGCTACAACGCCAAAGAAAATATAAGGAGGTATATTATGAAAATATCCAATCTTATTTCTAAATTAAGGCACTGAAATTAGAACTCTCTGAAGAGATTCTAGTGCATCTCATTCTGATCCCTTTTCTCTGCACAGTATAACCCTTTTCAAGATTATTAAAATTCTCAAAAGAAAAATTAGAGTCTCATTGGGCTCATCAGTCACTGTGTCCGGGAAAAAGAGAGATTGAAATAAGAAAAAATTGAAAGTGCTCACTTAATATACAGGGTAATACCCGAAAAGGAAAAGTATAACTAAGGGAAGGAACATAAACACCACTATCAGTTGTTGATCCTAAGTGACAAAAATGCAGGAGAAGAAGCCTAACGTCATTGCATGCTTCCTGCAAGAAAGTAGGCCACCTCAAGCAAGATTGCATAAAGTATCATAAATGACTAATAAGAAGGGTATATTTCATATTTATGTTTGTTCTGAAATTAATTTATCTTTAATGTCACTTCATACATGATGGATAATAATTCACATAAGCGATTCAATACAGAAACTTCCAAATCCAAAGGAGGCCTAGTTCAGCTGAGCGATACGTATACATGGGGATAGAAATAAGTTGCAATTGAAACTATTGGAGTTTTGTAGGCTTAATTAGATTTAATGATATTTTAGATTTGGATAAGACTTTATATGTACCGTCTTTTAGACGAAATCTTATTTCTATTTCATTGTTAGACAGATCTGATTTTTAATGTCACTTATGGTAATGAAATGATTGTCTATTATCTAAATCTAAAAAATTGTTGGTACTAGAATCTTAATTAATGACTTATATAAATTGAATCTTCATGTCATATTTTGAATGTTTATATGTGAATAACCTAGTTATTAAGCGAACATCAATTAAAAAAAACTCATACATTTTATGACATAGATGTTTAGGACATATCTCGTAAGAGAGAATTTAAAGGCTTTGCCTAGTGGAGCTATATGTCCTTTAGATTACTCCGCCATAGGAGTATGTACAAATATATAAAAGGCAAACAAACAAACATTAGGAGTTTGGTACTAGACGGAGTTTAGAAGTCTTGAATTTGATGTATACAAACATTTGTGGTCCATTCTCTACACTTCTTAGAATATCAAGAATATTTCTTCACTTTCGCGGATGATTATTCTCGTTATGAGTACCTATACTTGATTTTATGAGATCCTCAATCACTGGACATGTTTAAAATCTATTAAGCTGAAGTTAAAAATCAATAAAATAAAAAGATTAAAACTGTTAGATCTGATCGTGGTGGTGAGTACTATGGCAGATACGACGGATCAGGTAGATGTCTAGGACCTTTTATCAATTTTCTGAAAGAGTGTGGTATTGTAACCCAGTACACCATGCCAGGGACACCTCGTCAAAACGGTGTCACTGAGAAATGGTGTTTGCCATAAAGACGGTTGTCTAATAGAGTACCTAGTAAAATAGTACTAAACTTATGGAACAGGAAAATCTCCTAGTATTAGGTATCTACATGTTTGGGGTTGTCCACCGGAAGCTCGGCCATATATACCATATGAGAGAAGAGCTGGACTCAAGGACAGTTAGTTGTTTTATTTGTGGGATATTTTGAAGGTATAGACTTTAGGTTTTACTGTCCCTCCACTAAGAACATATAGAGACGGACAGTGCTAAATTTATTGAGGATATTCAAAACTGTGGAAGTCAACTACATAAGGATTTCACATTTGAGAAAAGATAAATTGTTATAACCCATGCCAACTGTTCCAAATAATGAAGTAGTTATTTCACTCTAGCATGAAAATACAGTTGTACCCTCACAAAGTACAGATATAGTTCATTCTGAAGTAGATCATGCTGATGAGGTAGACTGAAAATTCTCAACCACAAGTGCCTAGGAGATCAACTAGGGAGAGGAGGTCAGTCATTACAAATGGACTATATAGTTTATCTTCAAGAGCATGAGTTTGACAAAGGGCTAGAGGATGACCCCATCCTTGAATGAGGCCAAACTCAGTATTTACTCCACTAATGGTTAAATGCCATGAAAAATAACTTAAAATCTATGAAGGATAATGATGTTTGAGATTTAGTGAAGTTGCCTAAAGGAAAGAAATCGATTGATTGTAAATGGGTGTTCAAACCAAGCGGGATTCGAAAGGTAATGTCGAAAATTAAAGCACTTCTTATCGCAAAGGGATTCACTCAAACAGAGGTCATTGACTATAAGGAGACTTTCTCCCCATTTTTTATGAAGGATTCTTTTAGAATTATCATAGCACTAGTGGCCCACTTGAAGTTACACCAATGGATATTAAAACTGTCTTCCTTAATGGTGACATTGAGGAAGAAAATCTATATGGTGCAACCGGACAATTTTG
>JAVJIF010027292.1:0-51181 GCA_038442645.1 Agave tequilana | reverse complement strand
TGATCCAGCAAGCAGAACAGTGAACCCGGATTGTTTCTAAACAGACCTCAGCAGGTCTAAGATGCTAGCATTTAGCATTACATTAGCCCAAGGAGATAGCCTCGATTGAGAGGCTAGCATCATCCAACTTCGCCAGGAAGCTAACTGACAGCTTCGCCGAAAAGCCTATTTTCGGACTTCGCTAAGGATTGCCTCTAGCTCCGCTATGAGCTTCAAAGCGGGCAGCTCCGCCATCAGCCTGCTATAGTCAACCTTTGACCAATCAAATCTCCTGATAAGATCGGATTCAATCTAATCAAATCCAATCAGGATTCAAATATGGCAGTGATTGCCACAATCTCTTGACTCTCTTGAAACGAGTAAGAGGATCAAGGAGAATCCCCCAACAATATGGAAAGGATCAAGACAGATCAACCGACTTGCCATGTTCTAGCTCCGCAGAAGCTATCCTAGCCTCGCAGCAAGGCTACTTTCCAGATTCAAACAGATTCGGTTCAATCTGTTTCTATATCTTCAAAGGGACGATTATACCCTTACTTTTCCTATAAATAGCCCATCAGGGGCACAAGGGAGAGGGATCGCATCGCATCAGAGGGGAGGATCATCAATTGATCATCGGCGAGATTGGCGTCTTCTCAAGATCGGACTTCTTCATCAACGCACGTGCAATCTCTAATTCAGAGACCTTTCAAGAGAAATACTTCTCTTCTCAGGGTGGCGATACCTAACAACCTCTTTTCCTCAAGGAATCTCCGGAACCAGGCGAGAAGGAATTCCTCACAGAAGTGGTTTGAGAAGTAGTCAGAGGGTTCTACAATCCTCTATTCTCTGATTCCCGGAACCAGGCGAGAAGAATCTCATCGCTCGCATCGTCAAAGGGACAAAGTGGTCGCGCGCTGACCAGACTCCTATCGGCACACTTCTTCAGAATCTCTGAGGAGATATACTTGTAATCTTTTTAAGAATACTTGTAATTTAGCTCCTCAAACTTTTTATTTGTAAGTTTCCCCCTTTGCAAACATAATGGAAAACAAGATGGCGACTCCGCTGGGGACTGTATTCTCCTCTGCTGAGAATCAAGTGTCGCAATGCGACGAACAGACCTTCGGGTCTATCTCTGAATTCAGAAAAGCCGGTGCAGCCAGATCTTCTCTGGCTAAATCTTCAAGCAAAGTCTCTGCGGAGACGGAAAAGGTTCTCTGCAAACCTGCCGCAGTTCTCTTGCACAACAAGGGAAACATGCCCGCGGCCCAGATCCTGCACTTTGAGAACCTTGTTATCCAGATCGATCAAGGAAGATTTAAAGAAGTCCTCTCTGGGGTGGCCTGATGCTTCGAGCACGGAAAGCACCGGAAGGTCTTCATGACCAAGGTTTCAAATCAGAAACCAGAGGCAGAATTTTGCCAACACCCCGCAGCCCCGCTTGTGGCTATTCAGGTTCCTTGCGAACCTATGCATCCTCTGCCAAAACGGATATGGAGGCCTAAACAGAGGTCCTCTGCTGAAACTTCAGGCGTAGCCACGCCAAATCGCGCCTCTCTTATAAAGAAAAAGGCAAGATGCCACCTGCGCCAACAATGCTGCCAACCATAAAGTCAAGACGGCGATTATCCGTCACCTAGAGCAGCAATGCCTACTGCTAGCCCTGTCCTCACAAGCAAGGCTGATGTACCTCGGCGTACTCATCGGGTTTACAGCCACGAGGCTAAAACCAGAGCACTATAGGTGCTAATCCTTTCCGCAGGAATAAGGGGAACGATGCGTTGTCCCAAATACTAGATTGTTCAGGTCCCTACAGGGCCGACCTGCGAGAATTCTTGGCGGACAAGCGGAGATTGAAGCATTTCCAGGCCACTTCCTCCTGTCTTCGACGATGTGAATGCCAATTGGTGATGGTCCATTCTATGCAGTGTCGGTTACGACCGACCCTCGCCACTGCTCCATATCGGCGATCAGTCTTGATCGACTGTCTGCGCGCGTCCCGATGAGGCATCCCAAAAGGAGCGGGCCACCGGATCCAGCCTCTGCATCCGTCAACATGACCGGAAGGGGGCGAGAGCTGCGCGGAAGAAGTCAAGCCTCTGACGACACCCCTTTCGGCTCCCCAGATCCAGATTATAGCCGGGCTTAGGTGAAGTCTTGGTGCGCGAAGAAGGTGTTTTCCGAAGCACCAGATCAAGGGTGGCGATACCCTATAATTATGAGCAGCCTTCCTCCTCGACGGCCCCAACCGTGCCACACTCAGGCGGTCACCCCAATCATCCGATGGAGAAGATGAAGACAGCGGGTATGCCTCTTCAGCAACAGTCAGTTCGGTGCGAACGGACAAAGCATCGGTCAATATGGCCGAGAGAGAACGCCAATGACGACCTTCGTCGGCGTTTGAAGCTCAGGAGCAGACCTCTAGAACTCAGAAGAGGCCCTGGACAATATTCAACAGATGCTCGCTCAGCTCCTCAGCAACCGGAATGATGATACCGGGAGTAATCATGACGAGGAGGGACATCTCAGCAATGATCCGCCAAGACGGAGAGAACTAAGGGAGGCTCTTCCCTGGATGCCGAAGTCTTAAAGGCCTTCAAGCTCAAATTTCATCCCTGGCTCAGAAGGATGAATTTGAAGAAAGTGGGGGTAGTCCGTCCTTACCCACTGGAATGGGATTCGGTGCCATATCCGCCAAAGTTCAAACCACCAACGTTGCATACGTATGATGGTAAGAGCTCGCCCATCAGCACATCTACTATTTCCGGTCCCAGACCGGTAATGTTCTAAGCAACGACGCCATCATGGCTAGGTTGTTCGTCGGCACCTTGAAAGGGGTGGCATTCGACTGGTCCGAAGCCTTCCTCAGGGCTCTATCAATTCCTGGATCGACCTGGAGACTCGGTTCCTCTCTCGCTTCTATGAAGATGACACCGAAGTGACCATGGACAAGCTCCTTCCCACTGTGCAGAGGAAAGGCGAATCTGTCCGAGAATACATGAGCGGTTCAGAAATCTATCTCTGATGTGCCAGCAGGGATGCCTTTACCCATGCTTTTACAAACATGCAGACATAACTTCTCGGATCAAGTAGAAGTTCGCATGGGGGCTGTCAAGGCCCACACTTGGAAGGAACTGGTCGAACAAGCTGAGATAGCCGAAAAATCGGCTAAAAAGTTCGAGTCATCCGCCCCTAGAAGCAAATGGGGCGCGAACAACAAAGGGCGCAGCGATCTCCCGCAGTCTTCCCAAGCTAAAGGGAAGGAAATTATGTCCGTCGAGCTGACCGGGGACATGCAGTCAAAGGCCACAAGAAGAGCAGCTTCAACAATCAGGAGCCCAAGTTCCCTCCTAAACAGTACTCCTTCAGAGACGACCAGGTGGTCACGATATTCCATCTGCTCCACAAAGGGAATAAGATGAAGTTGCCAGATGCTCGACGCCCTGATGAGATAGTGCGCACAAACGACCCTAAGTACTGCCTCTACCACAGGATGATCCACCATCCTACTGACAAGTGCTATGTTCTCAAGGATAGAATTCAAGCCTTGGTCGACGCCGGAGTCCTCACACTGAAGACGGAGCAGAAGAAAGTCACTGCCAATATGGTGACTATTGAGTTCGGCACTGCTCAGAAGGTCATGGTTCCCGACGGGACCTATTCAGCCCGGCGCCACGGCTAGAAGTCAAGCATCCTCCAGCCATGACTCAATACAACAAGGGTCTCGTCCCTTTGACATTGGAGACAGGGGAAGTTATGTGGATACACCCTGACCTCGTCCAAGACGTACAGCGGACGTCGAAGGACTCCAGCAAAAAGGGCAAGTCCTGCAATGTCATCTCTGTCCTGCCAGATGATGGTAATCTTACTTCGGCTTCCCTCAGCGATTCAGAAGAAGAGAAGCATGCCTGTACAGCGCAGGCAGAAGCGCAGGCAGATGCGCCTCAACAGACGGGCACCCGGTCTGGAAAGTCATATCAAAGGCAGTATGACAAGCCTACTGACGAGATACAGCAACAAACGGCGTCAGTACCAATGCCGACATCCACTCCAATTCCAGCCAAGGGAAAGGAAAAACCTAAGGAAGTGCGATTCGACCACGTGTTGAAGAAACCGCCAAGCCAAGGGCTAGCCACGCCCTTTCGCTTTGATATATTGGCCCACTTAGCCAATATCCCGGCTCGTATCACAATACACGAGCTTCTTCGTCTCTCTAAAGAGACAAGAGAGGCACTCAGAGATGCGCTAGCCAACTCAGAGTCCTTTCTGACATACATGCCTGAGATTCCTGGTGATGAGATGCGGCTTTCCTGCTCAGAGTGCCATCACGCACAGTCAAAGGTACCTGCCATTACCTTCACGGCGGAAGATATGCTTCTCAAAGACAACAAGCATGATCGACTTTGTACTATACGGGTATATCGGTTCAACCTGCATTGAAAGGATACAAGTCGATCCGGGGTCTGCGCTCAGCATCATCCCCAAAAGGCTCCTCTACTCCTTGGCATACCACTGTACAGGTTGTCCGCAACCACCACTACAATATATGGTTTCAACGCCGGGAGAAACCATTGCCAGACAGTGATGAAAGCGGCAATGAGGCGGATTCGGAATCCGAAACGGGCATGCCGGCCATTCTGATTGGCGAGCCAATTGTAGCATGCTTTAATGATCCCCGATGTAAGATCCCTTCTGATGAGGAAGGCGAATGGATAATTAATGATAATATTTTCTTTGATTATCCTGCGAGCATCGAGTCGATCAAATCCATTATGGATGGCTCTCTTCATATGCCCGTACATGAGTCGAGTGTGGCTAGTACATCCGTGGAAGCCATAGAAGGGCCACGTGGTAGTCCCTCCGTCCAAGCAAGGTCAGTCGCCGATAATCTTCGGCAAAGTCCGGCCAGGGAGATCCTCAACTATAGACTCAAGCTCAGAGTCGGATGCTCCACAGTTCTTTCATTACGCGCCATCAGCGCGCCATATCATGAAAAAGATGGGTTACAACCTGAAGCAGGACCGGGCCTAAACTTCGGAAAAGGAAGACGCAGCTTGATGCGTAACTCCGTCCCAAGAGGGAAACCTGCAAATTACTATGATAGTACACGCAGGGGGTTGGGTTATGTTACACCCACATCATCAACAACGGTTCAGGACAAAAGCGATGGATCGATCCCATCACAGTCGGCCTCATCCTCCGAATGGGACTCTAATGTCAGCATAGGAGGGATATTCGAAAGCCTCATGACTTCAAGCAGTCAGTTGGAACCCGCAGAGGTTGCGATGAGGAATCATGGGCCCAGCAATTGAGCCTCCAATGGGAAAAGCGGTTTGAGCTGCGCGAGCCGCCTACCGAAGACAGGTGATGCAGGTCAACTTGGGCAGTCAGGATCATCCCAAACCGATTTTCATAAGTGAAAGCCTATCACTTATCGAAAAGGAAGAATTGATAATGCTCGTAAAAGAGTATATAGATGTTTTCGCCTGGAGCTATGAAGACATGCCCGGACTTGATCCACAGGTCGCATGCACCGTCTAAACATCAAGCCCGACGTTAAGCCAGTCAAGCAGCAACAACGTCGGTTCCGCCCAAACATCATGGAGGCTATTGAAGCCGAAGTTCATAAGCTCATTGCTTGTGGCTTCATCCGGGAGGAACAACATCCAGATTGGGTGGCTAACATAGTCCCCGTCCTCAAGAAGAATGGGAAAATACGAATCTGCATCGACTACCGTGATCTCAATACGGCCTGTCCCAAAGACGAATTCCCATTGCCGATCACCGATGTCATGATCGACAACACATGCGGATTCGAGAGGATGTCTTTCATGGACGGCTTCTCAGGGTACAACCAGGTCAAGATGTATCCTGATGACGAGAAGCATACTTCTTTCCGAACGCCATTGGGGGTATACTGCTACACTGTAATGCCCTTCGGACTGAAGAACGCCGGAGCAATCTACCAGCGGGCAATGAGCATGATCTTCCGCGATCATCTCCGGAAGACGGTGGAGTGCTATGTTGACGACATTGCCGTCAAAAGCCGCAGCAAAAATGAACATCTTCGCGATCTGAGAACGATGTTCGACATAATGCGGGCTCATCAGCTGAAAATGAACCCGACAAAATCCTTCTGGGAGTGTCCAGCGGCAAATTCCTTGGGTTCATTGTCACATCAAAAGGGATCCATCTGGACCCAGACAAAGTCAAAGCCATACAGGACATGCATCCACCAAGGAATCTCAAAGAGCTCCGAGGCTTGCAAGGCAGATTAGCCTACATCAGAAGATTCATAGCAAATCTTTCGGGCCGTTGCCAGCCCTTTACCCGTCTCATGAAAAAGGGTACTGCCTTCATATGGGACCAAGCCTGTCAAGAAGCTTATGAAGACATTAAGAGGTATCTCACAAAACCTCCGGTCTTAGTGGCCCCTACATCAGGGAAACCATTCTTGCTTTATGTAAAAGCTCTGGACTATTCCCTCGGCGCCCTCCTCGCTCAAAAGGACGACAATGGCCACGAGCAGGCCATTTATTATCTCAGCAGGACTCTCATAGGAGCGGAATCTCTCTACAATCCTATTGAGAAAGAGTGTTTAGCTCTCGTCTTCGCTGTCCAGAAGACTCGACATATTGGTTGGCCAAACCATACATGTCATCTCCAGGGTGAACCCTTTACGTCTTCTCATGACGAAGCCAGGGTCGTTGAACTCAAGATTGGCTAAATGGGCACTGCTATTGTCCCAATACGACATAACCTTTACCCCTCAAAAGGCGGTTAAAGGTCAAGCCCTTGCAGAGTTCTTGGCTGCGCATCCAGTTCCGGAACATTCAAAACTTCACGAAGACATCCCTGATGAGGTCTTCGAGTCTAATGCAACCTCAGCAGAGGAAGTGTGGCAGATGTTCTTCGACGGAGCATCGCGGATGGGCCCCAAAGGGAAAATTATTGCCGGGGTGGGGGTTGTGTTCATCTCCCCACAGGATCATATCCTTCCCAGAGCGTTCTCCTTGACAGAGTCATGCTCTAATAATGTAGCGGAATACAATGCTCTGCTCATTGGTCTCCAACTCGCCCACGGAATGGGGGTACGCTATCTTGAAGCTTATGGCGATTCAAAACTGATCATTAGCCAGGTAAAAGGTGAATATGAAGTCCGCCATGAGGACTTGGTGTCTTATTATCATACAGCCATCGAATTGGCTAGCTTATTTGAAGGCTTCTACATCAGGCATGTGTCCCGATCTCAAAATACCAAGGCGGATGCTCTCGCTGCATTAGCGACAACGCTAGCCTTACCGGCCGACACCGAGTATCACCTCACAGTCGCAAACCGGCATCTCGTATGCTCCAAGCATATGCTAAGGATCCAAGAAGTCCATCATACCTCCGTGAATCTTGAGCCGAGGGATTGGCGCTTCCCTCTCATTGACTACGTTCTGCACGGTCTGCTTCCAGATGATCCCAAAGAAGCGGCGTCCATCAGACGAAGGTCGCTCCGTTTCTACTATGATCCCACTTTGAAGACACTCTACCGTCGTTCATATGACGGTGTCCTCCTCCGTTGTCTCTCTCATTCAGAGGCACAGGAAGTGCTTAAAGAAGCACATGATGGCATTTGCGGAGCTCACCAGCCGGGTCCAAAGCTTAAAGACAGGCTGCACAGACTTGGGTACTACTGGCCGACCATGATGGCCGATGCCACCCAATATGCACGAAGGTGTAAGGCGTGCCAGGTCCATGCAGACTTCATACACCAACCTTCGGAGTTGCTCCACCCTACTGTTGCTTCATGGCCATTTGAAGCATGGGGAATCGATGTCGTAGGGCCAATCAGTCCCTCTTCGGCAAGAGGTCACCGGTTTATCCTGGCAATAACCGATTACTTCTCAAAATGGGCAGAGGCCACACCGTTGGCCGAAGTTAAAACCTCCAATCTGGTTAGCTTCATCAAACACCAGGTCATCCACCGATTTGGTGTACCCAGACGGATCATCCATGACAATGGTCCCCAATTCGTAAGCCAAGGGTTCTATCGGTTCTGCGATAAATACCGAATTCAGAATGTGGCTTCAACCACCTACAATCCTGCCGCCAATGGCTTGGCAGAGGCATTTAACAAGACAATCATCAAGCTGCTCAAGAAGTTTGTCTCCTCGAACAAGCGAGATTGGGATGAAAAGCTCGGTGAATGCCTTTGGGCCTACCGGACTACGGTTCGGACACCGACAGGCAATACGCCTTTCTCCCTGGTATATGGGTGCGAAGCGGTCATCCCATTGGAAATCCAGGTGCCATCATTACGGGTAGCCTTGACTACTAAGATGACATCAGAAGACAATGATCGCCTGCGTCTTCAAGAGCTCGAAGCCCTAGACGAGAAGCGGCTACAAGCTCAGCAACACATCGAGCTATATCAGGCTCGGATGTCAAAAGCCTTCAATAAAAAGGTCAAGCAGAGAATCTTCCATAAAGGAGACCTGGTCTTAGCCGTCAGACGACCGATGATTATGACGCACAAGACCAAAGGCAAATTTCAGCCTAAATGGGAAGGACCGTTTGTGATAGAGACAGTCTATTCGAACGGAGCATACCGCCTTACAACTGCAGATGGCGACCTCCTCATGATGCCGATCAATGGCAAATTCTTAAAGAAGTATTATCCTTAATCAAGGATCTTGCTCTCGGTCAAGTTAACATTACACCTCTGATCGAGATCCACGCGCCCGGAATACGCACAAAGAGAGCCTTTCTCTTTCTCCAAGCATATCAAACCTGTTGGTAGCTGGGGGTTTGCTTAAAATCCCAAGGGACCTGCTCCCACTCGATTCCCTCTCCAGAGTCACTTACCAATTCTCATCCATAGAATGGTAAGACCACATATTCCGCTGTTATGTTAACATTAAACCTATGACAGCAGTCCCCCCATTTTTCCTCGTGAGAACGAGATCTCCAAAGTCACTTACCAATTCTCATCCATAGAATGGTAGGACCACATATATATATCTCGCTGTTACGTTAACATCAAACCTATGACAGTGATTCCCTCGTTTCTCCCCGCGAAAACGAGACTTTTCCCAAACTCCATTGCAATTTTGAGCTTGGTGGCTTCTCAACCAGTTACGTCATTACGACCTCTGAACTGGCAGATAGCCAAGTTTTATCTACCATTGAGCTTAGTGGCGTCTCAAATTGGTTATGTCATTGCGACCTCTGAACCAGCAGACAGCTAAGTCTCGATCCCGAGCCCTGTTGACATTTACAAAAGACAGGTCTCGATACTCGTTGACATTTACAAAAGACGAGTATCACCTATTGATTGAAGCTTGGTGGCTTCTCAACCAGTTACGTCATTACGACCTCTGAACTGGCAGATAGCCAAGTTTCATCTACCATTGAGCTTAGTGGCGTCTCAAATTGGTTATGTCATTGCGACCTCTGAACCAGCAGACAGCTAAGTCTCGATCCCGAACCCTGTTGACATTTACAAAAGACAGGTCTCGATACTCGTTGACATTTACAAAAGACGAGTATCACCTATTGATTGAAGCTTGGTGGCTTCTCAACCAGTTACGTCATTGCGACCTCTGAACTGGCAGATAGCCAAGTTTCATCTACCATTGAGCCTAGTGGCGTCTCAAATTGGTCATGTCATTGCGACTCCTGAACCAGCTGACAGCTAAGTCTCAATCTCGATGCTTGCTGACATTTACAAAAGGCAAGTATCTCCCTTCCTTTCAAGCCCCGCAAAGGGCTAACCTCGAGACTGGCAACGTCCCATTCGGTTATGTTACTACAACCTCTGAACCAACAGACAGTCATGTCTCATTATCTAAACAACAGACGACAAAAGAAAAATTTCTATTAAATCCAAAAGGATGGGATACATGGAGGAGCCTATAGGCGTACATGATAAGATCGGATCCGATCTCCGAGCGAAGCTAGCCGCGTCCTCCTGTCATCTTCAGCCTGGGCCAGCGCCGTGATCTTAGCTCTGCCTCATCGAAGTCCACCGCCTGAGCCAGACGAGCCTCGGTCTCCGCCAAAGTCGCCCTCTGTGATGACTTCCGCTCCGCTAGTTCCTCACTTCGAGCCCTGAGCTGCTTAAGCCGCGCAGACTCTTCATGACGCATCTGTGTAGCCTTCGACAAGAGGAGATTTGCCTTTCGGATCATCTCTTCAGCCCTCTTGATCTTATCTTCAGCGTCAAAAAGAGCACTGTTGGAAGCATCAATTGCACTCCCCAACCTCTGCTTCCTCTGCCTCCAAGGACCTCAAGTCAGAGGAGATAGCCTCAACAGCCTCTTGGGCAGCGAGCTGAGCCTCGCGCTTCTGGGCGACAAGACGTGCGAGCCGTTCATCAGCCAAAGACGCTGCGTCGGAACGATAGAAATGGCGCCATTCCTCCACGTCCTTCTCAAGGTCATCTACCAGGAGCTCCAGAGCAGTAGCTTGATGGTACCCCTCAAAGTCCCGAATACACTCAATGCCACGGGAGAGGACCATCTTCAGCTTCGAGAATGGCACAGGCGAGCCCTTCAAGACTAGACCGATAGTCTGCTCCAAACTATTATAGAAGCTGTCGACCAGATTACCGATAAAGTCATTCTCAGCTTCATCAATCCTTGAGACAACCTCGGAGCAATCTACCAACCTAGTCGACACCACCGCGGAAGAAGAAGCGGGAACATCGACAGCAGCAGGGCAAGCCAAAGGTGACCTCGGCGGAGTCCTCAGCGACACCAGCACGCCAGCCACCGCGGAGGTAGGACTGGCAACCACCTCCTGAGCAGCAGGCTCAACTACCAGCGTCGGGGAGGTAGGGCTCACAATCACCCTCAATGCCGTATTCGGCAAGACAGTCTGCACCCCACTCGTTGATATGACTGGAAGTGGGGGTACCTCCGGGACTGCCGCCTCTTCAACCTCAGGGCCCTCCGCTGATTTGGACTGATAAAAAGGCAGGTCGCCATACAGCGCGTCTAACACAGCTGCGTCTGCCCCGGTCGAAGCGCTCATATCGCCCTTTGACCCTTCAGGAAAACCCTCCGCTTCTTTCGAAGCTGATGCACCTTGGGGACGAATGCCTGCAACAAAACCAAGGTCAAAAATGAGACGCAACAAATAGGCGAGGACCAAGAGATCTTAGTCTTACCAAAGGCCGATGTCACCTCGTCAGCCGCATCAGAATCCAAGGGTCCCATCGGAAAGTTCTTACCAGACTCAACGCGGATAGCCGGCCCACTCGCCGATTCCTTCGCAGACCACCCGGCAGAGCTGGATGCCATAGGACTTCTTCTAGAAGCCTCAGCGCCCGAAGGGCCAATATCGGCCGCATGATCCCCAGACTCCTCCGAGCGAGCAAAGGAACCAGCTGCACTTCCATAAGTGAACAGGGGATCGTAGTGCTCCCCTTGCTCTCCAACTGCCTCAGCTCCTGCAACAAAAAGCAAAATGATGAGTTATTTAAAGTGCGCTGAAGGCATATTATATGGAGGCCAATCTTACCAGTAGTCGGTTCAGCAACCGACGGCTCAGCCACTAATGGAGCAGCAGAAGGAGGCGCAGCAGAGGGCTCACCCTCTACCACGATGGTAGGAGTCTGGCGACGGGGCCTCTTCGCCGACGACTTCCTACGGGATCCACTCCCACGCTTCCTTTTGAAGTGGACCCCAGAGTCCTCTTCCTCCACTTCTTCCACATGCTGTGGGGGAGCTGCTCCCACTACACCAGACCCGGCTTCACGAGCACCAGCTTCGTGGGCATCAGCCCTTGTCTCTGCCTCAAAGCGAGGGCTCCCCGCATCAGAAGCCTCGCTGTCATCTATAGCGATGAACTCCTCTATGCCAGGAACACGGACTCGTTTGCCCTCCATCTTATCAGAAGCCTTCTGCCTCATCCGATGAGAAATTAACCTCACACCCGAACGGTTGACGTTTAAACCTAGCAGGCGTAGAGTTCGAAGCCGCATACCATTGGCAGAAACACAGGGTCGTCCATAGGCCGGGATCCCTCAACGGCGTGCGTAGCCACGCTCCAGTGTCATCCGCGGTAAAGAACCGCCAAGCACGAGCCCCATCAATGAGGCTCCCCATGAAAGCCAGGTCCGGATTCGGGTTGCCCACATACAACTGGTCATACCCAAATTGGCGGGCGAACCGGCTCGGGATGTAGGGCTCCATGTAGCAGGTATCCCCACTCCGGTACAGCAGATGCGAGGGCCGGATACACACCAGCCACTCGAAAACACCCCGACTCATGGGGGACCGACCTGATTCCACATCACGGAATTCCTCGTTGTATCCTGCACCCCGCAGGCGAGGAAAACAGCGGAACAGGCTGTAAGCGTCATAACGACGCACTAACTTACGGGCCTCGGCCACATAAGTTTTCTGCCACAAACAGCCTTCAAAACGACGGAAAAGCGCCGTTTGAACACCCGGCGGAGGGTCCTCCCCAGCTCCAATTAAAGTAGGGCAGTGCAAGGCGAACCACGCCATCAAGTAGGTGTACGGTAAACCTACCCTAGGATTGGGCCCGTCACAAGGCAGGACGGCACCCTTCCCCCGCCTTGACGCCATCGGCCTGCAGAAAGCCTCCGTCAGGACACGAAGGCCCCTCTGAATACAACACACCATGGCCGGGAGAAGACCCAGACGGTGGCCATGGACCAAGCGAACGGCAGGCAGCAGCACATTCGGGTGAACAATGTCACCCGAAGAAGAAGGCACGACATACTTCTTTAACCAGATGGTCAAGAAGCCAGCCAGCAACGCCTTGCGAGACATAGGCCGACGGGCCTGATGGTGAAAGCTCCGAAGAACATCACCCTTCTCGAAAGGACCATCATCTTCTGTCACGACGATGTCCTTTTCAGCATGCACCTCCATCCTTGCCAAGATGTCCTCTTCAGCAACTCCGCAATGAGCTGCCTCGGGCGCACTAGTCATATCCGGGAACAAGTAGTTCCCCCAGCTCTTCAAACTCTTCGAGCTACCCTTGCCACCAGTGTGGATGCTGGAACAAATGTGCAGGTGGCACATCAATTCCCGATATGTCTCAAGCAAAGCAGGCTCTTGCTTCTCCAAGAGAGCCAACTCCGTCTCACACGGAAAATACTCTTCATATGGAAGAGACCCGAAGGGCAAAGCAGAGATCTCTCGCATCTCATGCAGGGCCATGCCCAATTCACCAACCGGGGTGAAGAAAGTCCCCGAGGCTGGGCAGTACAACTCAAGGATGGCGTAGAAGCACGCCACCTTCATCTCAATGCCGTAGCAGGTCGCCCTGACGGCCTCATAGAGGTTCAACCTCTCTAATTCCCCCTCAAAATGATTGAGGATATAATTGGTCAACTCCGCCCACCATGACCTAGGAGGGTGGACCCAACCAGGAGCCCTGAAATCTGTGGCGGGGTAGTTCCCCTCAGCCTCGCAGAACTGAGTACCGAAGGTCGGCGCCGCAGCTGGATTCTCTCCTACTGGAAGGTCCCGCGACACCTTCCCAGGGTATAGCCCTATTATGCTACAAGGAGGGCCCGCCCTCGAATAGCCGGTCTGGAATGTCAACCTCCCGACACTTATAGACTCGGCATTTAGGCTCACGCCCCACGCCATCTTTCGAGCCTGAGTCACGCCCGCGAAGGAAGACAAAGCGAAATGCCGCTTAGTAGACGGGAGATAGAATCTCTCGCCATCCAACTGGAAGATCCACTGGCCTTCGCCGGCCTGCAGCTGGCGATCGGGATCAGGTGCAGCATCCCCGAACATGAAGTCAGGCTTTTTGTAAGCCTGACGGTCAATATCTTCAAACGAAGCCGTAGTCAAGATGCTCCGCATGGCCTGCGGGCCACCGCTCTGAATGAGCGTATCCCGTACAAGGGGGCTCGGCTCACTGAACAAGGAAGCCTGCCCGATGAACTGCAAGCTGATGCTCCCTGCTCGACTGGTTACGCCAAATAGACTGTTCTGAAGGCGGAGGCGTAATGTACTGCAAAAACAAAAAAAAAAAAAAAATGAACTATGATTAGTTCATCAATCAAATGGACGCGAAGACATAAAAATTCGCTAAGGCATAGCCTCGCCCAGTAAGCAGGAACAGCGGGATAATAGCTTTGATAAAAAGCTTCGCTTCACAGATAAGGCTGCATCTTTGCAGGAACTGGCATAGCCCTAAGGGCTGACGTCATCAAAAGGACTTCATGACCAACAGTCGTCCTTCGTGGCCACGACTGAAGGCACACGACCCATATCCTGTTCCTCAACAGGATGAAGACTGCCCCAAGCAATGGCTTCCTATGGAAGCCCAAGGGAAGAACTGTTCAGTTCTTACTTCCCTGGTGCAAGTAAAATAGGGAAGTTAAGGGAAACGAGTTCCCTGATAAGGACAGATCATATTCGATCGTCCTAATAGCCGAGTATCGACTCCAAAGGATGAAGACCACTCTCTAATCAAATTGGAGAGTCTCTTACCAGCGATTGGTCGCTCAATGAACGGAGGAGGAGGACCCTCCGCTGCAGAAGTCGCTGCTTCCTTTCCCGCTCGTCTCTTGGGCGCCATTGAAGGAATGCAAGAGTGCTCAAAGTACTCTGAAGCAAAGGAGGAAGAAGAAGAGGAAGAGATAGAAAGTTCTCTAAAAATAAAGGGAGATCTTCCCATATTCAGCCCAATCGGGCTTTTATAGGCAAATCAGCGCCTAGATCAAGGCCTCGAAAAAGGGCACATGCCGCCGTTCCGAATTAATTCGAAACAGTGCCCAAAGCGCCTAAGGCGCTTTTCCCAAAGTGCGACGGTTCAACCCCACTAAAGGGTTAACTCCGCGCAGGAGCAAAGTGCGGGCTTCGCACAAATCTTCAAAGACTTCGCCAGGAGGTCTACCTTAGCCCGCCAAAGAGGCTGCTGTTTGCGGGACATGCCGGTCTCGCGAAGATCATTCAAGAAGAAAGGACAATGTCCTTAACTCTGCATACAGTTCAGCCCAGCTATGGCCAGATTCTCAGTGAAAGCAAGCAAATCAGATGATCAGACAATGAACTTTCATTGATTCAAAAGCGAGGGTACATTGATATTACATCGAAGTTGTGTTTCATACAACACACTCAGTTGCCCAACAAAGATCTTTTGAGGCATACAAGCGGTTTTATCTGCTACCAAGCCAGATCAACGGGACAGGAAAGGCCTTCCTCCTGCACAAGGCCGTAATCCTTCGCACATGAGCAGAGGGTGCCGCGAGGACACGGTCATTTTTCTCCACAAAATGGCAGATCTTACCAGGCCATTTTTGTTGAAGCCTGGCAATAAAGCTTATCGCCGCCAACACGTCAGATCACCTATAATGGGAACTAGTTTTGATGCTAGTGATCTGACGGGTGTGAGGCCCACTCCCATGAAGTGGATCGTCCCCGACGAAGGCCACCAAAGTTGAAAGTCGGCAGCCAGCCTCACCTCAGATCGAATCATCTCGGATAAGAGGCTGCCAACAGCCCCTGGGACGCGCATCCGCTGCCCCGAATTGTTCCTCCTGCTTAAAAGTAAAGCTTCAACCGGGGAAGCATAAGGCAATTTTATGGCTTCTTCCATCAAGTCACCAGACTGGCAAGCATAGCTCGCTGCAAGGCAAATTGAAGCAAGTTAGCAGTTAAGCACAGAAAGAGCTGCAAAAATATTAAGTCAGATTCTTCAGCGGCAAAGCAATCCGACTTCAGCAGAGGACAAGTCCACCTGCACAGCAACCATGGGCTGGCTCAGCAAACGCCAAGTCCTAGCCTCGCCTATACGGCAAAGTCAGACTGATCTTGTGAAGAACAGTCTCAACCTCGCCAATATGGCAAGACTGGCTCAACTATTGAAGAAGCCAAGTCCCAAGTCCTGCCTGCGCAGCGGACTTAACAAGCAACGATCTTTCACTGATCAAGCCAAGATGATAGCTTCACAGAAAGCTATGATGAGATCCTTCTCTGCAGCAGCCAATTGCAAGATGAAGAGCAAGGGAAGCCAATCCTTAAAGCGAGCTGCCAAAGCTAAATCAAGGAAGATGAGTTCCCTAAAAAGCGGTGAAGTCTTTGAATGATCAAGACTTACTGGTCCTTGGCCGGTTAGACAACCAGAGTGGGTTTTCCCACTAATTCAGAGATCTAAGTATCTCTCACAACCAAGAGAAGGGAAGAAGAAAGGCAAGGCACTTCTCTTCAGAGGACCTCAAGTGTCCTATTTATAGGCCCCATGGCCTGAGTGCAACCACCTCAAGCATGGAAGCACGAGCGCACTTAAGGCATTGATTGCGCCTTGATGACAGGGACGGTTCCCATTGGAACCGTACAAGGGAAGAAAACGTCTCCCTCATAAAAGGCACTTATGGCGCCTTGAATAAAGGGAATATCCTCCCTTGGAAACATGCAAATCGGAGAACATCTCTCTCGATTGGCGCGAAAGAAGGAATGATCCTCCTCGTAACCGCCCCACGGCAGTTGGCTTTGAAAAAGCAACAGGAGTTCCAAAACGAACTTATTCTTGAAAGCCCAGATGCGGAGCTACCCCGACGCGAAGCGACTCGCGAACCAGTGCAATTCTTCGGCGGATCCATCCCAAAGCAGGATTGAAGGCGAAGCTGAACTCAACCATCATGGAGATGTTCATACTCCACACCACCATCACAGCAGTTCAAAGTGTTTCGAAGTCTGGGCTATTGCAGACTTTCGAAAACTTTGAAGGGGGTCTTGTTGACACTTAAAAAAGACAAGATTCTCATTGGTCCGAACGATGTCTAAACTTGTTGACATTTACAAAAGACAAGGGACAGACGAGCTGAAGACCAGTTTTTTCACCCAACTCCAAGGGACGAGGAAGCGGTTTGGACTCCACTGATCCAGCAAGCAGAACAGTGAACCCGGATTGTTTCTAAACAGACCTCAGCAGGTCTAAGATGTTAGCATTTAGCATTACATTAGCCCAAGGAGATAGCCTCGATTGAGAGGCTAGCATCATCCAACTTCGCCAGGAAGCTAACTGACAGCTTCGCCGAAAAGCCTATTTTCGGACTTCGCTAAGGATCGCCGAAAAGCCTATATAGGGTATACCCTAATTAATTTCATTTTTGAGACATTTAATGGTGTCTCTAATAAGAATGTATTTAGGAAAATATTAAGGGTTGTAAATAAAATTTTTCTTTAAATTATAGTGAGTGGGAGAGTTAGGTGTGCATGAGGATTGAAGTGTAAGGCTAGGATCAATTTGATCCTAGCCTTAGCCAAGTGGCAAGCCCATTGGGGTTTGTGTCTTGCAAATGTTGGGTTTGAAGGGGGCTTTTGTGCATAATGGGCAACTCACTACCTCTGAACTGAGAAGAACTCGCTTCTCTGTAACAACAGAATTTTTCCCCAACTGAAACATAGAAACTCTTTCCCCTCACAAATCTCTTCCTCTTCCAGTGAACCTTGGCCGGAATCAGGGGATATCCTCACACCTCGCGCCACCTCGCAGCCACACCCAGCTGTGCGCGACTGCGCACAGCCTCTCGCGACCGCGCAGCCGCGGAAACCAGCGGAAAGCCGCGCGATCGCGGCAAAACTAGGCCTTGGGTCGGCCTGATTTCGTCGGAGGGACGTCCTGTGGGCCAGGAGTCGGGGAAAGGAGCCTGAACTTGAGTAGTGGAAGGTAATAGTGTGGAACCCTAATTTTTAGTTTGCCCTAAAAACTCCCAATTTTCAGAAATCGAAATTGGGTAAAGACAAATTCATGCTTCATTATTTCCTTCTTTTTGTGAGGTATTTTATAACTAATAAATTCTTTGTCTTTTGCTAGGATTTGAGTAAAGGGAGTGATCTAAGATTTCAAGTGGGGAACCCATCTATAATAGTGAGTAAATTCCATACTCACTTTACATGTTTTAATTACTAATCATTCATTTAGAAATTGAGGTATGTGATAGAGAAAAGGAACTTGAAGAATGTGAAATTAAATGGTGTAGAGTAGTATGAAAATTAAATCAACATGGAATTGGTACTAAATTACTCTATTTTCATTGAAGGTAGATGCATGTTATGTATGTATGATGCGTAAGTAAAGAAAGTATTGATGGGTGTTTGCTAGAGTGTGATTATGCCTAAATCACTATGTTGCATATTATGTAAGTATGAGGCTTAGGTAAAAGAAGTATTGTTGGGGGTTTACCTAAGTGTAAATGTGCCCTAATAGCTATGTTACACGTTATGTATGTGTAATATTATAGTTACTAATCATGATACCTAAGCACCTTCGCATGAATCACAATTCTACAAATTATTATGGTTATACTTCTATAGTAGCGTGACTTGAGTATGTATGTAAGTGGTATGTGTGTAGGTCGATCATGTAACCTTACCAAAACATACTAATTTGGTAACTTATGCAAAAGTACACCTTTGATATGTTATATGTGCTAGTGTATGATATAGGAAATTTTTCTATGGTTGTTATTCTAAGGAGGAAGGGGCCGGGCGGGAGCCGGTAGGAGGGGGGAAGACGGTGAGAAATGTTGTGCATTCACATTAAATATATAAGGAGGAAGGGGCCGGGCGGGAGCCGGTAGGTGGAGAAGACGGGGATTATGGGAAATCACGTATATACACATGAGTATGTATGCTTGTGCTATAATTATATGTATTGTTATATTTCAAGGAGGAAGGGGCCGGGCGGGAGCCGGTAGTCGGGAGAAGACGGGGTAAATTAACACCCTATGAATTGGGTGATATGTGAATATGTCCTAGTGAGTAATTGAAGCATTGTATTGTCGGTAATTAATGAGAAAAATGAAAATGATTAGTACAGGCTAGGGCAAGGTAAGAAATTGTGCATAAGTCTATGGGAAATCTTTAGTAATCATAAAGGAGTCTAGCAATCATACTTGTAATTGTTAATTTGGGTAAGGAAGTGCCTATATTCATGTGATATTTAATATTCATGTTATCTTTTGTGTAGTGGTTATGAAATTTACTCGCTGAGCTGTCGAGCTCATTCCATTTATTTTGTTCCCTTTTTCAGGTCCAGATAAAGGTAAAGGCCTAATGTAGCTTGGAGTACTTATGAGCATGATGACCTATCTTACCAACTATGATTTTTGTTTACTATGTCCATATATGTATGTTTTGATTTGGGTATCCTTAGATAAAAGTGTTATGATGCTATTATTCCATGTAACCCCCCATTTTGTAGTAATGGTAAGTGGAACTTGTGGTGCGTGGAATGTTGAAAGCTTATGTATGGTGAATTATGTTGTGGTTTCATGTGATGTTGGATGCTTGTATAGTTATGTATGGAAAGCACATGATAAGTGTATGTTGTGGGAAGTCTTTATGGTTGTGATATGGTGTTCTTGGAGACCTTTATAACTGGAGATATACATGCCGTGTGGCCGAAATTCTTTTTGGATATAAGTAGGCCTTGGAGCCGAAATTGTTATTCTTGTATGAGATCAAAGGTGAAGAATTAGAGGAGATGCTGCCAAAATTTCAAATAATTATTCGGTACTAGAAGGTAATCTGGGAATAAAGAGATGTTTATGGACTAATCTTGTTTATTAGAAATTGGGACCGTTACAATTGGTATCAGAGCATGGTTTAGGCAAGGTTAGCCTAGGTAGAGGTGGTATGTACGACTGACTATGGAGTCATGCATAGGTGTACTAGAGTAAGTGAGAGGTGGGATATGAGGATGGTGGTATAGTTTTAGAGTATTTGGCCCTGAAATGTAGGATATTTAACTGTTCTCCACATTTGAATATGGGTACCCGCATACCTTAGTTCAAATGGATCTTGCAAGGGGTGCGGGCCCTTCTGTAAGAAATTCCAGTGTTATGGGACATCGGAAAAGGAGAACAATCAAAATATCACATAAGTCGGGGTCAGAACCTATTAGTAGGACAGTTATGCATAAGGGAAATTTATGAAAGATCGGCATGATTATATAAGTGGTGATTTACTATCCTATCTTGATTTTATATTGATGCAAATTATTGCTTTGAGGAGAATTGGAAGGCACACCGGCTAATATAAATGTCTTGCTTCTACAGATGGGAGATTCTGAGATGTCTGGATCATCGTCTGACGGTCCGGAGTCAGAAAGTTTGAGCTGGATAGCGGACCAATGGACTGGGAGTTTGAATCTGACGAGAACCGATCCAAGTGTCATTCTTAAAGGTTCCCCAGATGATTTAAATGCAGAGATTCACATGGGGCAGGATGAGGCAGATGACATTAATGAGGCAGAAAGTGCCATTAGAGACGCACCAGTAACTGAGGACTTGGGGGTCCAGCCTAATGAAGAGATGAACCCTGACGGGAGGATTGTTGGGGGTATTTGGTGGAATTCTTGCTGGGTGGAAGATATGGACCTGTACGACGACAATGAGAATTGGAGATGTGATCTTGATACTGTACTAGAAGAACCAATGGAAGAAGAACCAGAAGAAGAAGAACCAATGGAAGAAGAACCAGAAGAAGAAGAACCAATAGAAGAAGAGGATCCAGAAGAGGAACCCGTGAGAGAAGATAGGGAGGAAAGCTTCTCGGGGTCTAACATCACCCCTTGAAGGGAGTTTAGTTGGGTGGCAATTTTTTTTCTTTTGTTTTTGTTGTTTTTGTTTTTGCAGTAAGGGAATATCGATTCCCATAAGTATATATTTTTGTAAAGATAGTGGTCGCCAATAGTTACATGTATGAAACTTGTATCCCTTTTTGACTGTATTGGCATGTTTTGAATGAATGCAGCCATGCTAATGTATATGTTGCTATGAAAACGCTTTATGCATAAATGAAGTCAGTGTTTTGTTTGTGAACTATTTTACTTGGTATCATTGAGTTGCTATTAATTATGTCCAACTATTCTTCTAGGTATTAGATGGATTTGAATTTTCCTCCATCCGATGCCAACTCGGAGGGCAACGTCCCATCGCACAGCGCAATCGGGAGCGTCCATCCCCGGCAAGTCAAGAAATTCTGAGTGGGCAATCTAATGCTAATCGGGGAGTGCCGGACAGAATCCCAGATTGGCTGTTGCAGTTGGCAGGTGTAAACAACCCCCGTAGAGCTCTTGAACAATTTCAAAAGCTCAACCCACCAGCCTTCAGAGGAGGAGTTGACCCTATTCAAGCTGAAGAATGGCTCCGACAAATTGAAAAGATATTGGATGTTATGGAATGTACTGAAACTCAGCGAGTATCTTTCGCTTCTTTCATGTTCCAAGGAGAGGCCGAGCGCTGGTGGGAGATGGTAAAGGGAGGAGCTAAGAACTTGGGAAGGGAGATCTCTTGGAACTTCTTAGTAGCAAAGTTCAATGAAAAGTACATCCCTGGAGTAGTGAAGGACCGACTTGCGATGGAGTTCCAAGAGCTGAAGCAGGAGCAATGGACAGTGAGTCAATATGAAGCTAAATTCACTCAGCTGTCCAGGTATGCTGAGAAATTGGTGTCCGAGGAGGAAGATAGGACGAAGAGATTCGTTAGGGGCTTGAGGCCAGAAGTCAGGAGCAAGCTGATCCCGTTCCAACTGCAAGTTTATAGTCAAGCGGTGGAGAAAGCAATGGAAGTCGAAAGAGACATGCAGGAGAATCTGGAGACAAGGGTCAGGGAGCAGCCCTACATGAAGCGTCCCCGGTACAATAGTGCGCCGAGCTTTGGAACCCAGGCCTTGAGGCCCGACAGAGGTACTGGATCTTCCTTTATGCCGGCCCAAGGGAACAGAGGGAACTCAGGGCCCAAGAAGAGGGGAGTTTCCCATGCAGACTCCAACTTTGCAGGAAGTCAATGGTGTCCCAGATGCCATAGAAATCACACCGGCAGTTGTTCTGTTGGTAAACAATGTTTTGCTTGTGGTAAAATGGGTCATATGAGGAGAGAATGCCCAACCCTGCATGGATATCCAGGAGCGAGTAGGGGAACAGGGAGACCAGCTATGGGTGTTGCCCCAACAGCAGGAGGTCAGACTACCGCCTTTCGACAGCCTGTCAACAGGACTCGCTCGGCCACGACACAGGCATCGGTACAGCAACCAAGAGTTCAAGGAAGGATGAATGCAATCACTCAACAGGAGGCTCGTGCATCCAATGCCGTGGTGGAAGGTACCGTCTGTGTATCCGATAATATTGCTCGAGTATTGTTTGATCCCGGTGCTACACACTCTTTTATCTCTTCGTCTTTTGCTGCAACTATTAACATGGAATCTGAACCCTTGAACTATCAACTAGTGGTGTCAACCCTGTAGGCGCCAGAGTGACCACTAGCGAGTGTTATAAGGGATGTAAAATCATCATAGGTGAGATGAATACACAGGCAGACCTGATCAAGCTAGGAGAAATGGAGTTTGACATCATCCTAGGTATGGACTGGTTGTCCACATATCGGGTTCATGTAGATTGTTATCAGAAGAAGATAATTTTTAAGTTGGAAGGGACTCCCGAAAGAGTTTATGAAGGGATGAAGAATAAGATCAGTACTCCAGTCATTTCTGCTTTAAAGGCCACTAAATTATTGAGGCAAGGGTGTCAAGGGTTTTTGGCAACCCTTATTGGAGAAGAAGATATGAAGATTAAGATCGAAAACATAGAAGTTGCAAGGGACTATCCTGATGTTTTTCCGGAGGATCTACCCGGCTTACCCTCAGATAGAGAAATAGATTTTTCCATTAATCTTTTACCTGGGACAAGCCCCATATCCAGGGCACCTTATAGAATGGCACCCGCAGAGATGAATGAATTGAAGGACCAGTTGCAGGAGTTGCTAAGCCTCGGTTTTATTCGGCCAAGTGTATCACCTTGGGGTGCTCCGGTATTATTTGTTAAGAAGAAGGATGGGAGCATGAGGCTGTGTGTAGACTATCGAGAGCTGAACAAGGTCACTATCAAGAATCGATATCCATTGCCGAGGATTGATGACCTATTTGATCAACTTCAGGGTGCCAGTATATTTTCCAAGATAGATCTAAGGTCAGGATATCATCAATTAAAGATCAAACCGGAAGATGTTTCTAAGACTGCTTTTCGAACCAGATATGGCCATTATGAATTTTTAGTAATGCCATTTGGTTTGACTAATGCCCCAGCAGCATTCATGGATCTGATGAATAGAATTTTCCAGCCATACCTAGATCTATTTGTAGTGGTGTTTATTGATGACATACTAGTATATTCAAAGAGCAAAGAAGATCATGAAAGACACTTGAGGATAGTATTACAGTTATTGAGAGAGAAGCAACTTTATGCAAAGCTTAAGAAGTGTGAATTCTGGCTGAACGAAGTTGGGTTCTTGGGTCACATCATAAATGAAGAAGGAATATCAGTGGACCCCGCAAAGATCGAGGCGATAAAGGGATGGCCTCAACCTACCACTGTCACTGAGGTGCGAAGCTTCCTAGGATTGGCTGGGTATTACCGGAGGTTTGTAGAAGGATTTTCTAGGATAGCTGCACCCTTATCCCAGTTAACGAAGAAAGGCCCCAAATTCCATTGGGGAGATGATCAGCAGAAAAGCTTTCAAGAACTAAAAGATAGGTTAACATCGGCTCCAATCTTAGCCATGCCCATTGGAGACGAGGGTTATGTTGTTTTCAGTGACGCATCAAAGTCAGGCCTGGGGTGTGTATTGATGCAAAATGGGAGAGTAATTGCATATGCCTCTAGACAACTAAGGAACCATGAGAAAAATTACCCTACCCATGATCTGGAGTTAGCTGCAGTTATTTTTGCCTTAAAAATTTGGCGGCACTACCTTTATGGAGTATCATGTGATATTTACACAGATCACAAAAGCCTGAAATATATTTTACCCAAAAGGAATTGAATATGCGCCAAAGACGATGGTTGGAACTGATGAAGGACTATGACTTGGACATCCATTATCACCCTGGGAAGGCCAACGTGGTGGCTGACGCGTTAAGCCGGAAGTCTGGAGGATCCTTGGCAGTATTGTTAACACAGCAATCGGAGCTGATAAAGGAGATGGAAAGAATGCAACTTGAAATTCACATAAGAGGACCCCGGGATGGAGTGAACCAGATAAATCAAATTAGTATTGGTTTCGATCTTTATGATGAGATCAAGGAAGCTCAAAGGAAAGATGATCAGACAGCTAAAAATCTTGAGAAAGTGCAAAAAGGTGAAACCCAAGAATTTATAATTTCCAGGGATTTACTGAGGAAGGGAAGCCGAATAGTTATACCACCAGATTTTAAACTCAAGGAGCAAATTTTAACTGAAGCCCATTGCACTCCTTACACCGCACATCCTGGAACAACCAAGATGTATCAGGATTTGCAAACAAACTTTTGGTGGGAAGGGATGAAGAAGGACATGCAAGTTTTGTATAGAGATGTTTGATATGCCAACAAGTTAAGGCTGAACATAAGAAGCCTCCTGGACTCCTCATGCCCTTACAAATCCCTGAATGGAAGTGGAGCAATATTACTATGGATTTTGTAACCGGACTCCCTAGATCCCCTCAAGGATATGATGCCATCTGGGTGATAGTAGATCGACTTACCAAGTCCGCTCATTTTCTGCCCATACGAATAAACTATTCGATGGACAGATTGGCCCAGATCTACCTCCGAGAGATAATCAGGATCCATGGAGTTCCTGAGACGATTGTGTCAGACCGTGACCCCCGGTTTCAGTCAAAGTTATGGATCAGTCTATCCCAAGCTCTGGGCACCAAGCTACACCCAAGTACAGCTGCTCATCCGCAAACCGACGGACAATCAGAAAGAACTATACAAATATTGGAAGATATGCTGAGAGCATGCGTGTTGGATTTCGGAGGTAATTGGGAAAAGTATCTACCATTAGCAGAGTTTGCATACAACAACAGTTATCAATCTACTATTGGAATGCCCCCATTTGAAGCATTGTACGGCAGGAAGTGTAGATCTCCGATTTGCTGGGAGGAGATTGGAGACCGAACATTATTCGGAGCTGATATAGTGGTAGATACAACAGAGAAGATCCGGATGATAAAGAAGAGAATGAAGGCGGCCCAGAGTAGACAGAAGACATATGCAGATCGGCGCCGAAGACCTTTGGAATTTGCGGAAGGCGACAAAGTTTTTCTGAAGATATCGCCAATGAAAGGAGTGGTACGGGTTGGTAAACGAAATAAATTAGACCCCCGTTTTGTCGGTCCTTTCGAGATATTGGAGAGGATAGGACCTCTGGCGTACCGGTTGGCTTTACCACCAGAATTGGAGAAGATGCATAATGTGTTCCACGTGTCACAACTAAGGAAATATATATCAGACCCCAGTCATACTCTTAGTTACTCACCACTGCAACTCCAAGAAGATTTGTCATATGCAGTGGAGCCAGTGCAGATCTTGGATCGAAAGGAGAAGGTTTTGCGGAACAAAGCTATTCCGTTAGTGAAAGTATTATGGAGAAGCCAGGAAATTGAAGAGACTACTTGGGAGCCAGAAGAGGATATGCGGATTAACTACCCACAACTTTACCGAGGTACGTCAAGCTTCGGGGCCGAAGCTTCCCTTAGGGGGGTAGAAATGTAACGGCCAAATTTTTAATTTCTAATTACTATTTCCTATGCATGTTAAGTGTCAGTTAAATGAGAAAATATTTTCTTTTCTCTTAAGTAAATACCAATAGAAGTACAAATAAGCATGGAACTAACATTTATTTTCTTCATGTTGTCATTTTGGAATTTGTGGCACAAATAGGAATTTATACAATATTTATATATTGGTATTTAATGACAACATGTATATGATACTAGGGTATATAGGGTATACCCTAATTAATTTCATTTTTGAGACATTTAATGGTGTCTCTAATAAGAATGTATTTAGGAAAATATTAAGGGTTGTAAATAAAATTTTTCTTTAAATTATAGTGAGTGGGAGAGTTAGGTGTGCATGAGGATTGAAGTGTAAGGCTAGGATCAATTTGATCCTAGCCTTAGCCAAGTGGCAAGCCCATTGGGGTTTGTGTCTTGCAAATGTTGGGTTTGAAGGGGGCTTTTGTGCATAATGGGCAACTCACTACCTCTGAACTGAGAAGAACTCGCTTCTCTGTAACAACAGAATTTTTCCCCCAACTGAAACATAGAAACTCTTTCCCCTCACAAATCTCTTCCTCTTCCAGTGAACCTTGGCCGGAATCAGGGGATATCCTCACACCTCGCGCCACCTCGCAGCCACACCCAGCTGTGCGCGACTGCGCACAGCCTCTCGCGACCGCGCAGCCGCGGAAACCAGCGGAAAGCCGCGCGATCGCGGCAAAACTAGGCCTTGGGTCGGCCTGATTTCGTCGGAGGGACGTCCTGTGGGCCAGGAGTCGGGGAAAGGAGCCTGAACTTGAGTAGTGGAAGGTAATAGTGTGGAACCCTAATTTTTAGTTTGCCCTAAAAACTCCCAATTTTCAGAAATCGAAATTGGGTAAAGACAAATTCATGCTTCATTATTTCCTTCTTTTTGTGAGGTATTTTATAACTAATAAATTCTTTGTCTTTTGCTAGGATTTGAGTAAAGGGAGTGATCTAAGATTTCAAGTGGGGAACCCATCTATAATAGTGAGTAAATTCCATACTCACTTTACATGTTTTAATTTACTAATCATTCATTTAGAAATTGAGGTATGTGATAGAGAAAAGGAACTTGAAGAATGTGAAATTAAATGGTGTAGAGTAGTATGAAAATTAAATCAACATGGAATTGGTACTAAATTACTCTATTTTCATTTGAAGGTAGATGCATGTTATGTATGTATGATGCGTAAGTAAAGAAAGTATTGATGGGTGTTTGCTAGAGTGTGATTATGCCTAAATCACTATGTTGCATATTATGTAAGTATGAGGCTTAGGTAAAAGAAGTATTGTTGGGGGTTTACCTAAGTGTAAATGTGCCCTAATAGCTATGTTACACGTTATGTATGTGTAATATTATAGTTACTAATCATGATACCTAAGCACCTTCGCATGAATCACAATTCTACAAATTATTATGGTTATACTTCTATAGTAGCGTGACTTGAGTATGTAAGTGGTATGTGTGTAGGTCGATCATGTAACCTTACCAAAACATACTAATTTGGTAACTTATGCAAAAGTACACCTTTGATATGTTATATGTGCTAGTGTATGATATAGGAAATTTTTCTATGGTTGTTATTCTAAGGAGGAAGGGGCCGGGCGGGAGCCGGTAGGAGGGGGGAAGACGGTGAGAAATGTTGTGCATTCACATTAAATATATAAGGAGGAAGGGGCCGGGCGGGAGCCGGTAGGTGGAGAAGACGGGGATTATGGGAAATCACGTATATACACATGAGTATGTATGCTTGTGCTATAATTATATGTATTGTTATATTTCAAGGAGGAAGGGGCCGGGCGGGAGCCGGTAGTCGGGAGAAGACGGGGTAAATTAACACCCTATGAATTGGGTGATATGTGAATATGTCCTAGTGAGTAATTGAAGCATTGTATTGTCGGTAATTAATGAGAAAAATGAAAATGATTAGTACAGGCTAGGGCAAGGTAAGAAATTGTGCATAAGTCTATGGGAAATCTTTAGTAATCATAAAGGAGTCTAGCAATCATACTTGTAATTGTTAATTTGGGTAAGGAAGTGCCTATATTCATGTGATATTTAATATTCATGTTATCTTTTGTGTAGTGGTTATGAAATTTACTCGCTGAGCTGTCGAGCTCATTCCATTTATTTTGTTCCCTTTTTCAGGTCCAGATAAAGGTAAAGGCCTAATGTAGCTTGGAGTACTTATGAGCATGATGACCTATCTTACCAACTATGATTTTTGTTTACTATGTCCATATATGTATGTTTTGATTTGGGTATCCTTAGATAAAAGTGTTATGATGCTATTATTCCATGTAACCCCCATTTTGTAGTAATGGTAAGTGGAACTTGTGGTGCGTGGAATGTTGAAAGCTTATGTATGGTGAATTATGTTGTGGTTTCATGTGATGTTGGATGCTTGTATAGTTATGTATGGAAAGCACATGATAAGTGTATGTTGTGGGAAGTCTTTATGGTTGTGATATGGTGTTCTTGGAGACCTTTATAACTGGAGATATACATGCCGTGTGGCCGAAATTCTTTTTGGATATAAGTAGGCCTTGGAGCCGAAATTGTTATTCTTGTATGAGATCAAAGGTGAAGAATTAGAGGAGATGCTGCCAAAATTTCAAATAATTATTCGGTACTAGAAGGTAATCTGGGAATAAAGAGATGTTTATGGACTAATCTTGTTTATTAGAAATTGGGACCGTTACAATTGGTATCAGAGCATGGTTTAGGCAAGGTTAGCCTAGGTAGAGGTGGTATGTACGACTGACTATGGAGTCATGCATAGGTGTACTAGAGTAAGTGAGAGGTGGGATATGAGGATGGTGGTATAGTTTTAGAGTATTTGGCCCTGAAATGTAGGATATTTAACTGTTCTCCACATTTGAATATGGGTACCCGCATACCTAGTTCAAATGGATCTTGCAAGGGGTGCGGGCCCTTCTGTAAGAAATTCCAGTGTTATGGGACATCGGAAAAGGAGAACAATCAAAATATCACATAAGTCGGGGTCAGAACCTATTAGTAGGACAGTTATGCATAAGGAAAATTATGAAAGATCGGCATGATTATATAAGTGGTGATTTACTATCTATCTTGATTTTATATTGATGCAAATTATTGCTTTGAGGAGAATTGGAAGGCACACCGGCTAATATAAATGTCTTGCTTCTACAGATGGGAGATTCTGAGATGTCTGGATCATCGTCTGACGGTCCGGAGTCAGAAAGTTTGAGCTGGATAGCGGACCCAATGGACTGGGAGTTTGAATCTGACGAGACCGATCCAAGTGTCATTCTTAAAGGTTCCCCAGATGATTTAAATGCAGAGATTCACATGGGGCAGGATGAGGCAGATGACATTAATGAGGCAGAAAGTGCCATTAGAGACGCACCAGTAACTGAGGACTTGGGGGTCCAGCCTAATGAAGAGATGAACCCTGACGGAGGATTATTGTTGGGGGTATTTGGTGGAATTCTTGCTGGGTGGAAGATATGGACCTGTACGACGACAATGAGAATTGGAGATGTGATCTTGATACTGTACTAGAAGAACCAATGGAAGAAGAACCAGAAGAAGAAGAACCAATGGAAGAAGAACCAGAAGAAGAAGAACCAATAGAAGAAGAGGATCCAGAAGAGGAACCCGTGAGAGAAGATAGGGAGGAAAGCTTCTCGGGGTCTAACATCACCCCTTGAAGGGAGTTTAGTTGGGTGGCAATTTTTTTTCTTTTGTTTTTGTTGTTTTTGTTTTTGCAGTAAGGGAATATCGATTCCCATAAGTATATATTTTTGTAAAGATAGTGGTCGCCAATAGTTACATGTATGAAACTTGTATCCCTTTTTGACTGTATTGGCATGTTTTGAATGAATGCAGCCATGCTAATGTATATGTTGCTATGAAAACGCTTTATGCATAAATGAAGTCAGTGTTTTATTTGTGAACTATTTTACTTGGTATCATTGAGTTGCTATTAATTATGTCCAACTATTCTTCTAGGTATTAGATGGATTTGAATTTTCCTCCATCCGATGCCAACTCGGAGGGCAACGTCCCATCGCACAGCGCAATCGGGAGCGTCCATCCCCCGGCAAGTCAAGAAATTCTGAGTGGGCAATCTAATGCTAATCGGGGAGTGCCGGACAGAATCCCAGATTGGCTGTTGCAGTTGGCAGGTGTAAACAACCCCCGTAGAGCTCTTGAACAATTTCAAAAGCTCAACCCACCAGCCTTCAGAGGAGGAGTTGACCCTATTCAAGCTGAAGAATGGCTCCGACAAATTGAAAAGATATTGGATGTTATGGAATGTACTGAAACTCAGCGAGTATCTTTCGCTTCTTTCATGTTCCAAGGAGAGGCCGAGCGCTGGTGGGAGATGGTAAAGGGAGGAGCTAAGAACTTGGGAAGGGAGATCTCTTGGAACTTCTTAGTAGCAAAGTTCAATGAAAAGTACATCCCTGGAGTAGTGAAGGACCGACTTGCGATGGAGTTCCAAGAGCTGAAGCAGGAGCAATGGACAGTGAGTCAATATGAAGCTAAATTCACTCAGCTGTCCAGGTATGCTGAGAAATTGGTGTCCGAGGAGGAAGATAGGACGAAGAGATTCGTTAGGGGCTTGAGGCCAGAAGTCAGGAGCAAGCTGATCCCGTTCCAACTGCAAGTTTATAGTCAAGCGGTGGAGAAAGCAATGGAAGTCGAAAGAGACATGCAGGAGAATCTGGAGACAAGGGTCAGGGAGCAGCCCTACATGAAGCGTCCCCGGTACAATAGTGCGCCGAGCTTTGGAACCCAGGCCTTGAGGCCCGACAGAGGTACTGGATCTTCCTTTATGCCGGCCCAAGAGAACAGAGGGAACTCAGGGCCCAAGAAGAGGGGAGTTTCCCATGCAGACTCCAACTTTGCAGGAAGTCAATGGTGTCCCAGATGCCATAGAAATCACACCGGCAGTTGTTCTGTTGGTAAACAATGTTTTGCTTGTGGTAAAATGGGTCATATGAGGAGAGAATGCCCAACCCTGCATGGATATCCAGGAGCGAGTAGGGAACAGGGAGACCAGCTATGGGTGTTGCCCCAACAGCAGGAGGTCAGACTACCGCCTTTCGACAGCCTGTCAACAGGACTCGCTCGGCCACGACACAGGCATCGGTACAGCAACCAAGAGTTCAAGGAAGGATGAATGCAATCACTCAACAGGAGGCTCGTGCATCCAATGCCGTGGTGGAAGGTACCGTCTGTGTATCCGATAATATTGCTCGAGTATTGTTTGATCCCGGTGCTACACACTCTTTTATCTCTTCGTCTTTTGCTGCAACTATTAACATGGAATCTGAACCCTTGAACTATCAACTAGTGGTGTCAACCCCTGTAGGCGCCAGAGTGACCACTAGCGAGTGTTATAAGGGATGTAAAATCATCATAGGTGAGATGAATACACAGGCAGACCTGATCAAGCTAGGAGAAATGGAGTTTGACATCATCCTAGGTATGGACTGGTTGTCCACATATCGGGTTCATGTAGATTGTTATCAGAAGAAGATAATTTTTAAGTTGGAAGGGACTCCCGAAAGAGTTTATGAAGGGATGAAGAATAAGATCAGTACTCCAGTCATTTCTGCTTTAAAGGCCACTAAATTATTGAGGCAAGGGTGTCAAGGGTTTTTGGCAACCCTTATTGGAGAAGAAGATATGAAGATTAAGATCGAAAACATAGAAGTTGCAAGGGACTATCCTGATGTTTTTCCGGAGGATCTACCCGGCTTACCCCCAGATAGAGAAATAGATTTTTCCATTAATCTTTTACCTGGGACAAGCCCCATATCCAGGGCACCTTATAGAATGGCACCCGCAGAGATGAATGAATTGAAGGACCAGTTGCAGGAGTTGCTAAGCCTCGGTTTTATTCGGCCAAGTGTATCACCTTGGGGTGCTCCGGTATTATTTGTTAAGAAGAAGGATGGGAGCATGAGGCTGTGTGTAGACTATCGAGAGCTGAACAAGGTCACTATCAAGAATCGATATCCATTGCCGAGGATTGATGACCTATTTGATCAACTTCAGGGTGCCAGTATATTTTCCAAGATAGATCTAAGGTCAGGATATCATCAATTAAAGATCAAACCGGAAGATGTTTCTAAGACTGCTTTTCGAACCAGATATGGCCATTATGAATTTTTAGTAATGCCATTTGGTTTGACTAATGCCCCAGCAGCATTCATGGATCTGATGAATAGAATTTTCCAGCCATACCTAGATCTATTTGTAGTGGTGTTTATTGATGACATACTAGTATATTCAAAGAGCAAAGAAGATCATGAAAGACACTTGAGGATAGTATTACAGTTATTGAGAGAGAAGCAACTTTATGCAAAGCTTAAGAAGTGTGAATTCTGGCTGAACGAAGTTGGGTTCTTGGGTCACATCATAAATGAAGAAGGAATATCAGTGGACCCCGCAAAGATCGAGGCGATAAAGGGATGGCCTCAACCTACCACTGTCACTGAGGTGCGAAGCTTCCTAGGATTGGCTGGGTATTACCGGAGGTTTGTAGAAGGATTTTCTAGGATAGCTGCACCCTTATCCCAGTTAACGAAGAAAGGCCCCAAATTCCATTGGGGAGATGATCAGCAGAAAAGCTTTCAAGAACTAAAAGATAGGTTAACATCGGCTCCAATCTTAGCCATGCCCATTGGAGACGAGGGTTATGTTGTTTTCAGTGACGCATCAAAGTCAGGCCTGGGGTGTGTATTGATGCAAAATGGGAGAGTAATTGCATATGCCTCTAGACAACTAAGGAACCATGAGAAAAATTACCCTACCCATGATCTGGAGTTAGCTGCAGTTATTTTTGCCTTAAAAATTTGGCGGCACTACCTTTATGGAGTATCATGTGATATTTACACAGATCACAAAAGCCTGAAATATATTTTTACCCAAAAGGAATTGAATATGCGCCAAAGACGATGGTTGGAACTGATGAAGGACTATGACTTGGACATCATTATCACCCTGGGAAGGCCAACGTGGTGGCTGACGCGTTAAGCCGGAAGTCTGGAGGATCCTTGGCAGTATTGTTAACACAGCAATCGGAGCTGATAAAGGAGATGGAAAGAATGCAACTTGAAATTCACATAAGAGGACCCCGGGATGGAGTGAACCAGATAAATCAAATTAGTATTGGTTTCGATCTTTATGATGAGATCAAGGAAGCTCAAAGGAAAGATGATCAGACAGCTAAAAATCTTGAGAAAGTGCAAAAAGGTGAAACCCAAGAATTTATAATTTCCAGGGATTTACTGAGGAAGGGAAGCCGAATAGTTATACCACCAGATTTTAAACTCAAGGAGCAAATTTTAACTGAAGCCCATTGCACTCCTTACACCGCACATCCTGGAACAACCAAGATGTATCAGGATTTGCAAACAAACTTTTGGTGGGAAGGGATGAAGAAGGACATTGCAAGTTTTGTACAGAGATGTTTGATATGCCAACAAGTTAAGGCTGAACATAAGAAGCCTCCTGGACTCCTCATGCCCTTACAAATCCCTGAATGGAAGTGGAGCAATATTACTATGGATTTTGTAACCGGACTCCCTAGATCCCCTCAAGGATATGATGCCATCTGGGTGATAGTAGATCGACTTACCAAGTCCGCTCATTTTCTGCCCATACGAATAAACTATTCGATGGACAGATTGGCCCAGATCTACCTCCGAGAGATAATCAGGATCCATGGAGTTCCTGAGACGATTGTGTCAGACCGTGACCCCCGGTTTCAGTCAAAGTTATGGATCAGTCTATCCCAAGCTCTGGGCACCAAGCTACACCCAAGTACAGCTGCTCATCCGCAAACCGACGGACAATCAGAAAGAACTATACAAATATTGGAAGATATGCTGAGAGCATGCGTGTTGGATTTCGGAGGTAATTGGGAAAAGTATCTACCATTAGCAGAGTTTGCATACAACAACAGTTATCAATCTACTATTGGAATGCCCCCATTTGAAGCATTGTACGGCAGGAAGTGTAGATCTCCGATTTGCTGGGAGGAGATTGGAGACCGAACATTATTCGGAGCTGATATAGTGGTAGATACAACAGAGAAGATCCGGATGATAAAGAAGAGAATGAAGGCGGCCCAGAGTAGACAGAAGACATATGCAGATCGGCGCCGAAGACCTTTGGAATTTGCGGAAGGCGACAAAGTTTTTCTGAAGATATCGCCAATGAAAGGAGTGGTACGGGTTGGTAAACGAAATAAATTAGACCCCCGTTTTGTCGGTCCTTTCGAGATATTGGAGAGGATAGGACCTCTGGCGTACCGGTTGGCTTTACCACCAGAATTGGAGAAGATGCATAATGTGTTCCACGTGTCACAACTAAGGAAATATATATCAGACCCCAGTCATACTCTTAGTTACTCACCACTGCAACTCCAAGAAGATTTGTCATATGCAGTGGAGCCAGTGCAGATCTTGGATCGAAAGGAGAAGGTTTTGCGGAACAAAGCTATTCCGTTAGTGAAAGTATTATGGAGAAGCCAGGAAATTGAAGAGACTACTTGGGAGCCAGAAGAGGATATGCGGATTAACTACCCACAACTTTACCGAGGTACGTCAAGCTTCGGGGCCGAAGCTTCCCTTAGGGGGGTAGAAATGTAACGGCCAAATTTTTAATTTTCTAATTACTATTTCCTATGCATGTTAAGTGTCAGTTAAATGAGAAAATATTTTCTTTCTCTTAAGTAAATACCAATAGAAGTACAAATAAGCATGGAACTAACATTTATTTTCTTCATGTTGTCATTTTGGAATTTGTGGCACAAATAGGAATTTATACAATATTTATATATTGGTATTTAATGACAACATGTATATGATACTAGGGTATATAGGGTATACCCTAATTAATTTCATTTTTGAGACATTTAATGGTGTCTCTAATAAGAATGTATTTAGGAAAATATTAAGGGTTGTAAATAAAATTTTTCTTTAAATTATAGTGAGTGGGAGAGTTAGGTGTGCATGAGGATTGAAGTGTAAGGCTAGGATCAATTTGATCCTAGCCTTAGCCAAGTGGCAAGCCCATTGGGGTTTGTGTCTTGCAAATGTTGGGTTTGAAGGGGGCTTTTGTGCATAATGGGCAACTCACTACCTCTGAACTGAGAAGAACTCGCTTCTCTGTAACAACAGAATTTTTCCCCCAACTGAAACATAGAAACTCTTTCCCCTCACAAATCTCTTCCTCTTCCAGTGAACCTTGGCCGGAATCAGGGGATATCCTCACACCTCGCGCCACCTCGCAGCCACACCCAGCTGTGCGCGACTGCGCACAGCCTCTCGCGACCGCGCAGCCGCGGAAACCAGCGGAAAGCCGCGCGATCGCGGCAAAACTAGGCCTTGGGTCGGCCTGATTTCGTCGGAGGGACGTCCTGTGGGCCAGGAGTCGGGGAAAGGAGCCTGAACTTGAGTAGTGGAAGGTAATAGTGTGGAACCCTAATTTTTAGTTTGCCCTAAAAACTCTCAATTTTCAGAAATCGAAATTGGGTAAAGACAAATTCATGCTTCATTATTTCCTTCTTTTTGTGAGGTATTTTATAACTAATAAATTCTTTGTCTTTTACTAGGATTTGAGTAAAGGGAGTGATCTAAGATTTCAAGTGGGGAACCCATCTATAATAGTGAGTAAATTCCATACTCACTTTACATGTTTTAATTTACTAATCATTCATTTAGAAATTGAGGTATGTGATAGAGAAAAGGAACTTGAAGAATGTGAAATTAAATGGTGTAGAGTAGTATGAAAATTAAATCAACATGGAATTGGTACTAAATTACTCTATTTTCATTGAAGGTAGATGCATGTTATGTATGTATGATGCGTAAGTAAAGAAAGTATTGATGGGTGTTTGCTAGAGTGTGATTATGCCTAAATCACTATGTTGCATATTATGTAAGTATGAGGCTTAGGTAAAAGAAGTATTGTTGGGGGTTTACCTAAGTGTAAATGTGCCCTAATAGCTATGTTACACGTTATGTATGTGTAATATTATAGTTACTAATCATGATACCTAAGCACCTTCGCATGAATCACAATTCTACAAATTATTATGGTTATACTTCTATAGTAGCGTGACTTGAGTATGTAAGTGGTATGTGTGTAGGTCGATCATGTAACCTTACCAAAACATACTAATTTGGTAACTTATGCAAAAGTACACCTTTGATATGTTATATGTGCTAGTGTATGATATAGGAAATTTTTCTATGGTTGTTATTCTAAGGAGGAAGGGGCCGGGCGGGAGCCGGTAGGAGGGGGGAAGACGGTGAGAAATGTTGTGCATTCACATTAAATATATAAGGAGGAAGGGGCCGGGCGGGAGCCGGTAGGTGGAGAAGACGGGGATTATGGGAAATCACGTATATACACATGAGTATGTATGCTTGTGCTATAATTATATGTATTGTTATATTTCAAGGAGGAAGGGGCCGGGCGGGAGCCGGTAGTCGGGAGAAGACGGGGTAAATTAACACCCTATGAATTGGGTGATATGTGAATATGTCCTAGTGAGTAATTGAAGCATTGTATTGTCGGTAATTAATGAGAAAAATGAAAATGATTAGTACAGGCTAGGGCAAGGTAAGAAATTGTGCATAAGTCTATGGGAAATCTTTAGTAATCATAAAGGAGTCTAGCAATCATACTTGTAATTGTTAATTTGGGTAAGGAAGTGCCTATATTCATGTGATATTTAATATTCATGTTATCTTTTGTGTAGTGGTTATGAAATTTACTCGCTGAGCTGTCGAGCTCATTCCATTTATTTTGTTCCTTTTCAGGTCCAGATAAAGGTAAAGGCCTAATGTAGCTTGGAGTACTTATGAGCATGATGACCTATCTTACCAACTATGATTTTTGTTTACTATGTCCATATATGTATGTTTTGATTTGGGTATCCTTAGATAAAAGTGTTATGATGCTATTATTCCATGTAACCCCCATTTTGTAGTAATGGTAAGTGGAACTTGTGGTGCGTGGAATGTTGAAAGCTTATGTATGGTGAATTATGTTGTGGTTTCATGTGATGTTGGATGCTTGTATAGTTATGTATGGAAAGCACATGATAAGTGTATGTTGTGGAAGTCTTTATGGTTGTGATATGGTGTTCTTGGAGACCTTTATAACTGGAGATATACATGCCGTGTGGCCGAAATTCTTTTTGGATATAAGTAGGCCTTGGAGCCAAATTGTTATTCTTGTATGAGATCAAAGGTGAAGAATTAGAGGAGATGCTGCCAAAATTTCAAATAATTATTCGGTACTAGAAGGTAATCTGGGAATAAAGAGATGTTTATGGACTAATCTTGTTTATTAGAAATTGGGACCGTTACAAGTTACCACTCACTTACAGCCCACTTACAGTTAATTTTGTGGTCATACAAATTTGTAATATTTTTTATATTAATATTAAATTTTTTAATATTTAACTTTTTAATATTATTTGCAGTATTAAAACTTTTAAAATCACCAAATAACTAATTTTGTGGTCAATTTTTCACTTAAGACTTGTACATTACAACAACCAAACACCGTAAAGTACAATATACTTTCCCACTTTACAATTTTATATTACCAACCAAACACCGTAAAATTTACATACATGTAACTCATTTACAATTGTAAAAAACTTCACCAATTACAACTACGAATTACGGCCAGTTACGACAACCAAACACACCCATTAGCAAAAAGGTTGAGAGTGCCTACATGGCAGTGGGACCCAATGGTCGGGCTTTAGTTTTGACACGTGTCAGATTCACTAGGCGAAGAGAATGATTGGCATGCGAATGGCCTGAACCCCTGAAGGGAAAGGCCGAAAGATAGAAAACAGGGGCTCCCCCAACAAGCCGTTTATTTACTTTGATTCTTCAATCTTCATCTAGAAAATATACGTACATATTTCTCATTGTTGGGCCTCAACGCTCTCACTAACCAAAGTGATTTTCATCTAATAACAGTACAATTTAATATAATACTGATAGTATAATTACCATTATTCAAATATATATTCACAGATATAAACACAATGCAATCCAGATGAGTGGGTGAATAAATGTTGTATTGACCCAAGACACTTTGGATTCTTTGGAGAGCAGCGTGGAGTTTGTGGCAGAAGCCTGCAGTCCCCCAGTAAAAGTCTGCAGTCAAACACAAGTGTGCACTGAGTCTTCTTTCTTTATGCCACCGCAGCATGAAGCTGCAGGGCAGAATCCAACATGAAAAGCCAAATTTTTTTTGTTATTGTTTGTTTAATAACAGAGAAGATGGACAGTTCTTTTAATGAGGAGACAGCTAAGCTCTTGTCTGATTGAAGTCCCTAATTAACTCAAAAGTCCTCACTTTATTTTTTCAATTAAAATTCCCGAGGGGCCTGTTTGTTTCATCGTAAAAGTCATGAAAATCTGTAATTTGTAAATGACTTACAACTCAATTACTACTATATCGTTTGTTTAGACCGTAATTCGTAAAACACTTGCTCCACTCAACTACCACTCACTTGCAACACAATTACCACTCACTTTCAGCTTATTTATAGTTAATTTTGTGCTCATGCAAATTTATATTATTTTTATGTTAATATTAAATTTTTTAATATTTAATATTTTTAATATTTATTTGCAATATTAAAACTTTTTAAATTACCAAATAGTTAATTTTGTGGTCAAATTTTAACTTACGACTTATCCATTACAACAACCAAACACCGTAAAACACAATACACTTCCCACTTATAATTTATATTACTAACCAAACACCGTAAAACACAATACACTTTCTCACTTATAACTTTATATTACCAACCAAACACCGTAAAACTTACATGCATGTAACTCATTTACAATTATAAAAGACTTTATCAATTACAACTTACGAATTACGGTTAATTACGACAACCAAACGGATCCAAAAACAGCTGCAGGTGATGGAAAATAAACTTTTTTTTCCTATTAGTTTTAAAGCAGCTGTTGGTCCCAAATAGTGAAGGTTTTAGACCCACCACTCTGGACTTGAGTTGTGACTTGACAGAACCAGAAGATAGGTAATGGAACGTATTCATTCTAGGGTTATTATTAATAAATCAAATTAGCCCTCAATTACACCTTGCCCACTTGAGAGATAAAAAATTATAGTAAAACAATGGCCTTTCTGTGGTCCAAATCTTGGTTATCTGCACCCAAAGCTGAGTTACTATTAAGAATCTTCCTAAATCTATGTATGTCCAAATATATGAGATGTCCTTGCCTTCTTAGGTCCATGATATGAGTGTTTTTTTTTTTTTTTGTTTTCTTCTGTATTTATTTATCATTATTGGACATGTCCAAAAATTACCCAAGTGAATCCAATTTACATTTGTGGTAGAGCTAGCTTAATGAATTTACTTGGAGGATGTCTGGCAATCTAAGAGTGAGGCTGAAGTGTGTGAGTCTTTTTTTTTTTTTTTTTGACATGTGTGAAAGTATTTTCTCATCAATAAAATAATAAAAAAAGTGTTTGTTTACAGATGTAAAATTTTGAAAGTGCAAAAAAGAAGGTGATGTGGCAGCAATATATTGATTATTATTAAGTATCAATCTCATTTTTTCTCTTTCAACATCCTATTTAGATTTTTTAAAGTCAAAATGAAACGTGTAATATAACTTACGTGGATACAATACACTTCTACAGTTTTACAATGACTTTCATTTAAAGAAATATTAAAAGTGAGCAGAAGTGTTTCATTTTCACACGTCACCCTCGGATTGTGAAAAACCCTTTATGATGAGTGAAACTGGTCTCTTAACGCCATTAGAAGTTATGAAGAGTCCGAGTTCACATCTGATCACGACTATAATGGAGGGGAAAAAAAAAAAAGAAACAAAAGAAAAACTGATCTCTTAAATCTAATTGCATGTTACAACTTGGTCTGTTTGTTTCGCTGCAAAACATCGCAAGTCGTAAGTCGTAAAATGAGAATAGAAAAAGTGAACTGTAGCAGAAAAAATATATTGTGTTTTACAATATTTGGTTGGTAAAGTGAAAGTGTAAATGAAAAAGTATATTGTGTTTTACAGTGTTTGGTTAGTAAAGTGAAAGTGTGAATGAGAAAGTATATTGTATTTTACGGTGTTTGGTTGGTAACTTAAAAGTGTAAGTGGAAAAGTTGGCCACAAAATTAACTGCAGCAGTGATTTAAATATTATAAATATTATTAAATTAAATATACTATTGAAAATTAAATTGTATTAATAAATTTGAGATAAAATATTAATAATTTTAATATTTTAACAATAATTTTAATAAAATATTAGTAAATTTAGTAAAATATTAGTAAAATATTAACTAAATAAATAATTATAATATTTTAAGAAAATCTAAAGAACATTAATAAAATTTTAAGGATACTAAAAAAACATAAATATTAAAAATCTTAAGAAAATAATAAAATATAGTTATAATATTATAATATTATAAAATACTTAAAGATTATTATAATATTAACTTTTATTATAATAATATTGTAATATTATAAAAATATAAAATTAACAAATAAAATATAATTATAAATTTAATAATAAGATATTATTATAATATTATTATGATGAATTATTATTACAACATTAACATAATAAAATATTAATATAATAATAAAGTATATTATAATATTAATAAAGTAATTATTTATATTAAGAAATAAATAAATTAAATATATAATATTTTATATTAAAACGTATTATTGTTATATTAATAAAATATTAAATCTAAATAAAATATTAAAAAAATTGGTGTAAATATTAATAAAATAATAAAGTATTAAATAACAATAATAAATAAAATAATAATATATTAAATATTAAACCAATATTAAAAATAATAAAAGACTAAAAAATACAAATATAAAATAATTAGATAAGAAATTAAACACTATTAAAAACATTAAATATTTGAAATATTAATTATATATTGACTATCAAGTAACTGCTTTGGACTGCAAGTGTACTACAAGTGAGATTTATATGACCACAAATTAACTGTAGCAGTTGCAAGTGAGAAAATTTGAGTGTAATAGTGAGATTTATATCACCACAAAATTATCTATAGCAACTGCAAGTGGGAAATGAGAGTTGTATTTTATAAGTTGTTTTGCAGCGAAACAAACAGTAAAAATGAAAAAGTGATTTTACGATTTACGATTTGCGGCCTTTTTGTGGGGGAAACAAACTGACCCTTACAGATTCACACTCTGAAGCGTAATATTTCATGAATTCTTATTATATATAAGAGAAAAAGAAAAAATGTTCACATATTCACATACAAAGATGGGCTCAGACTGGCCGGGAGACATCTAATCAAAACTGAAGACCACCAATTTGTACAATTTGTTAAACTCTTGCCAAGACAAGATCTCAACAATCTCTTCAGTTCTGCCTCCTGCTTACAGCTTGCCATGATGATAATGATACCCAAGTCTCTAACTGCTCTCATTGGAGACCTAAACAAATAGATAGTGATCCCAGACAAGATCACAAAATTCACAATCAAGAACCTTTGCAAGACATGCAACAATTATAGAAGATCATTATGAAGCTAAAAGGCTTAGATAGAAAATTACCAGGTTTTAGAAATGGCAAGTGGCCTTTAGTAATGATTAATGAAGTTGGTTTTTTGCAAAGGTTAGCTAGATTGTAGGCTAACCTAATGAAAGCACAGGAGAAAGACAACTTAGACAAGGGCTGAAAGTGTCATGATACATTCTTTCAGGCGTTAGGATATGAATTCTTGGAACCTATCCTGTAATGATGAAAAAAACACTAAGAGCCTGACTGTTTGCCCGTATTTTAGGGGTGAGTGTTTGGGGTTCGGTTCATGTGCGTGAGGCGCACACACATACAATAAGAGGTCACACACACATACAATAAGAGTTTAGCCAATCTTGCGTTGACACGTGTATTGATCCTCTTATAATATGTTATGTGTGTGCGCCTCACACACATATTATAAGAAATTATAAGAGTTCCAATCCACGTGTCAACGCGAAATTGGCTCTCTTATTGTATATGCGTGTGACTCACACATATGAATCGAATCCGAGTGTTTGAGGGGATTCGGTTCATGTGTGTGAGCCACACACAAATACAATAAGAAGACCAATCTCGTGATGACACGTGGATTGAAACTCTTATAATATGTGTGTAAGGCCCACAAATATAACATATTATAAGAGGATCAATACATGTGTCAATGCGTGATTGGTCCTCTTATTGTATGTGTGTGTGGCTCACACACATGAACCGAACTTGTGTTTGAGGGGGGGAGGTTTCTTCTCTTTTTGTATGATTTTAAATGTGAGTTTGTTTTTACTAGCTGGAGGCATTTGGGGGGTGGGGTGGGGGGGGGGGGGGGGGGGGGGGGGTGTGTAAGCCTAGTTTAGTTATCATGACATTTTTTTCCATTGGAAATCTCAAAAAGAGAAATTTGAATTAAAATGCAGGAGCGCACAATTGCAAGTTAGCTATATCATAATTTGGGTTCACAATGTACGTAAATTAATTATGATTTAGATCTTGATACACACGCGCAATAGATTGCGCGACACTGATTAAAATCACTTTTCTTTTCTTTTCTCTTCCTCTTCATCTTCACGAGAACTTAAATATTTTCCCCCTCTTATCGAGATGCCGGTGTCTTCTTTCCCCTTTTCAATCTGCTTGCTCTCTGATTAATCTTAATTAAAAACAAAAAAAAAAGTGAAATGAGAAACCAAAAAGCTATAATCTCACACTTCTTTGTTAGTAAAATTTCTTCGTACTTCTTTCATTTTTCAACTTTTGTGAATCTTGTTTCGTATGTCTTATATGGATACTTCATTGAGTAAAGTGATGCGGATCTGATGTTGGATATTTGATAGATAGATGCCAAAATTTTTTATGATGTTTCAAACATTTTTTAGGTATTATAAAAACGGATAAAGATTTATCCGAACTCAGAAGGTTAAAAATCTGAAGTATTGATGTTATAGGTCTGCTACTTGCACCTAGAGATATTACACAATTCGTTAATTTTTAAAAGAAAATTCATAATTACTCTAATAACTAGTAATTTGTGTAGCAGTGGCAGAGCTATAAAGTTTTCGACGGAGGGCAAAACTAGTTCATCAATTACAAAAGAAAAGAAGTTCAATTACAAAAAAAACACAACTTTTCTTAATATAATGTTCAATTATCAAAAAAAAAAAGTTACAAACAATTTTGCATGGTTTTTGGAAAAAAGTTAATGATTGTATTATTACCAACGATATCAAATATGTCATCTAATGCATGTGAAAGAGAAGTGATAGAAAGCGCGAGCCTCTGTGTGTGTGTGTGTGTGTGTGTGTGTGTGTGAGAGAGAGAGAGAGAGAGAGAGAGAGAGAGAGAGAGTGAGAAAAAATAGGATTAGTTTTTTCTTTAATAATTAAGAAAGAATTAGATGACTATGATTAAGTGAATATTTTCAGTTTTAATTAAATATCAATTCAAAATTACGTGTATTAATTTGATACAGTTACATTGATAATACACTCATAATAAATGCCAAACATACTTTTATATCTATTAAGATTTTTTAAACTTTTGAATTATATTCTTATGTTAACTTTTATTACTAATTAATGATTGTCATTGTCTTTTAAAAGAGAGAAAAATGGAGGGATCAAGTGTCAAAAGGTGATTAGCCAAAACCCATATAAGTATTTTTTTGCTAGCATACCAAAACGAAATAAAAAAATAAAAATATATAAAAGATAAGAAGAACAATACAATTTATGTCACACCAAAAGAGGACACATCTCTATGAGCATCTCAGGAGTGCAATCACCACTAAGAAGCGCAATAAGCAATGGGGTCAAGTCATTAGGGTTGTCATCTTCAACACTGCATGTTGTGACCTTTATTGACTTGGAGAGCCTCTTCTTCCCAGTTGATTTAATCTTTAGTATAACTATTTGCAGTGCCATGAGGGCAAGAGAGTCGGTTACCAGCTCTTTATCTTTCCTCTTGAGAATCAATCGAAGGAACATGTCGTCTTCCATGGAGGGAAGAGGAGGTGCAGACTCGAGAGCAATTGGGCTAGTGCAGCTCACACCTTTTGGACCGCTTGCTCATGGTTGAGCGAAAGTTGATCCTGACAACGAGCGAAGGGTGTTGTTGTAGAGGGTAGAGAGTAGGGGGCAACTGCCCCCGATTGCCCTCATGTGGCTCCGCCCCTTGTTCATGTTAGTTTGACCATGTATATATTAAGTCATACATATGTCTAAATATTTTTATTTTTTGACATGCCAACAACAAATTCATATTTGAATTTTTGCCATATATATAATTGTTGGAGAGAGAGAGATTTTACTGAGGAAGTTGACCGGACCATCAAGGGATCGTCGAAGAAGTCGGCGACAAGAGACGATGGAAGAAACGGCAGAAAACAGCAGCAGCAGAACTGGCAGAAGGTCGGTCGACCGGACCGGTCGACCGACGTGCACGACGTGCACAGGGGTCGGGCGGTCGACCGGTCCGGTCCACCGCTCTGGAGAAGCCAGCTCACGGGGAGAATCGGTCGACCGTTCCGGTCGACCGACAGGAAGCACCAAAATTTACAGGCAGAATCGGTCGACCGTCCCGGTCGACCGACCTGGAGAGATCAAGTCTCTCAGTGAGCATCGGTCGACCGGTCCGGTCGACCGATCATCGGGTTTGGGAAAAAATCTGCTGCTCCGCAAAATGCGGAGCAGCGAGTATAAAAAGCTGCTGGGGTTTCTAGGGTTTCTAACCTGGAAAAACCTGCGAAAATTGAAGGCTTAGGGTTCTCTTGTACTAAAAGAGGCAAAAAGCCATTGTAATCATCTTCCCTAATACAAATCTCTCCATTTGATTGCCCCGAGGACGTAGACACGTTGGCCGAACCTCGTTAGATCCTGTTTTTGCGATTGTTTGTTCTTCGTGGTTTGATTTCATTGTTCTTTGTGATTGAGATCGATTGGATCCTCTATTGGTTGTTGTCTCCGCGCACAACAAGTGGTATCAGAGCATCTAGGTTGCTCTTTGGGATTTCTGTAGATCCGGAGGCCTCGAGATCGGATCCGGTGGAGATCGTGTGTCGATCTCAGATCTGAGGTATTGGGTGTTCGAGGGATCGTGTGTCGATCTCCGAAGGACTCAAGGAGGGTTTTTTGGATCGGTGGTGAAATAGATCTGGTGAGAAACTCGAGCTAGGGTTTCACTGGAGAGGTAAAAATCACATTTTTATCTCGGTAATAGATCTATTTTTCAAGTTATTTGATCTTCCGCATAGTTAGAGGGTCAAGGAAAGAATCTCAATGGCAGAGGAAGTTGCATCTGTTAGAACAATGAATACTCACCCTAGAATCGAAGTTGTTAAGTTCAATAGCACTAACAATTTTGGGATGTGGAGGTGTGAGGTGATGGATGCGTTGAACGCATCTAATCTGGAGGATACTCTCCTATTGGAGAGGAAGAAGAACACTACTACCGATGAGGAATGGGCAAAGATGAATAGATCGGCATGTGGCTTGATTCGTTCATGCTTGACACAGGATATCAAATACCTTGTGCAACATGAGACGTCTGCAAAGAAACTATGGGAAATCCTAGAAAAGAAGTACCTGACAAAGAGCGTGGAATCCAGGTTACAGCTTAAGAGTAAGCTGTATCAGTTCAGGATGAAGAGGGGGAGCACAGTAAATGAACACATAAACGGTTTACAAAGCTTTTTACAGATCTGATAAATGTGGATGTCAAGATAGAAGAGGAAGACAAGGCAGTCATTCTCCTGAACTCGCTCCCATCGGAGGAGTATGAGACATTCACCATGACGTTTATCAATGGTAGACAGACTTTGGACTACCATGAGGTGTCGTCTGCATTGATGAGCTATGAGACAAGAAAGAAGGAGCGGCATCCTTCTCAGTCAGGGTCATCAGCGGAGGCATTGGAGGTGAGAGGCGGAGGTTCATCTAGAAAGGGAAAGGAGATAGGGGAAGATCGAAGTCCAGGCCGGGATTCAAGGATCTTAAAAGAAATCAGTGCATTTTCTGTAGAGAAATTGGGCACTGGAAGGTAGATTGCCCAAAGTTCAAGGGGAAGAAGAAGGAGTCGAATGCTGAAGCAAATCTATCAAGGTGACGAAGACTCAGAGGAGTAGTTCACAGACAGATGGGGCAGATTCGGACTCGTCGGGATTCTCTTTTTCAGTCAGTACTCCCAGTGTTGATAACTCATGTAAAGATGAGTGGATTCTGGATTTAGGTACAACATACCATGCATGTCCTAACAGGGGCTGGTTCACCAGTTTTGAGAAGCTGGAAGGTTGCTCGGTTGTGATGGGTGATGATCACTCATGTAGCATGGAGGGTGTTGGTACAATCCCAATCAGAATGTTTGATGGGACAGTTAGAGAGCTGACAGGTGTGAGGTATGTACCTCAGATGAAGAGAAATTTAATCTCTTTGGGAACTTTGGAAGCATCGGGCATGATGATATCGATTCGAGATGGCGATCTCAGGATGATCAAGGGCTCGATGGTTGTGATGAAGGGTGTCCGCCGAGGAAATCTATACTACTTGAAGGGTAGTACGAATACAGATCAGGTGGAGACTTCGAGTACAACAGATGAGGTTGGCCTGGGGATTTGGCAGGAAAAAGCCGGACAAGAAGAAGAATCTTTGCGAGCTCCTGCAAAGATGGAATCAGTAGAAGGTGCTGCTACCTGCAAGTCAGAAGGTGGACACAGGGTTCTGGACAAGAAGAAGGTGAGTTTCAGCACCAGTTCTCACCACTATGAAGGTCTTCTTGATCGTGTTCACGTGAGTGTATGGGGACCTGCTAAGACGGCATCGCTTGGAGGTCACAGGTACTTTGTCTCGGTTATTGATTGTTCATCTAGGCAAGTTGTATATATCCGATAAGACAAAGGGGTGAAGCCCTAGATGTGTTGAGGAAGTGGAGCGGAAAAATGGAGAGGCAGATAGGTAGAAGGATAAAGGAGCTTCATATTGGCAATGTTGGAAAAGACATTGACCAATTCCTACAGTTTGGCCAGAACACAGGAATTGCTACACACTTCTCAACAGGTATAGATGAGTTGGCTAAGGATGTGGTCCGTCCCTTGCTGGAGGAGGTTCGGAAACTATTGTCTAATGCAGGATTGGACAAGTCGCTTTGGGCTGAGGCGATAGAGTATACTAGCCATCTCAAGAATCAAAAGACTGCGATAGGAGGTAAAGCTCCATTGGAACATTGGTCTGGGAAAACAGCTCAATATCATGGTTTGCTGCGGGAATTTGGAAGTCCGGCTTACTTCAGTGCCAAGAATGGCAAGGTGAATCCGCAAGCAAGGAGGTTTGTCTATTTGGGCGTCAAGAAGAACAGCTACAGGTTGTGGGATCCCAAGGAAAAGGATAGTTATGAGCAGGAATGTCACATTTGGAGAGGCTTCAGAGTTGAAGTCCATCGTCTCTCAGCAGGTGGAGAGGACGAAGACCAAGGGAGGATCGCAGCGGGTGGAGGTCGATGCTACTCCATCATCTCCAGGTGGTTCGGCATCAAAGGAGACTTCATCCGTGGTGACACCGGGTGGAGATCATAGTTACAAGAGTGATGCTGAACAGGTTGACGACATTGCAAAGGATGTCGAGTTGAGTGCAGCCATTGGAACCAAGGGGAGACCACGTTCGTGGTTAAAGAAGGATGAATCTCAAGCTTGTGAACGCGACAAGCTCAAGTTGAAGACCGTTGCTCTCCATGATGGTCAGGGGAAGATTCATATGACTCAGTCTGACAGGTTCACTGCTGCAGGAACAGGAATCAATATTCGAGCTTGATGAAGCTCATTTTAATGAACTACGGTTGGCTTGATCCTTTTGGGCAAAGGTACGTAGGCAGCCGTAAAGGCGCAGCCATTGGTGATGCAACTCTTATGAAGCTATGTCTGGGTTCTCGAGAAGTTGTTTGGAGCTTCACGTAGAGGTGAAGAAGTATGGTCAATGGAGCTTCACGTAGAGTTGAAGAGACTTCATGCAGAGGTGAAGAGACTTCATGTAGCGGTGAAGTGGTGTGACCAGTTGGTCTTCACGTAGAGGTGAAGAGTTGTGATCTCGAAGAACAGTTTTATCTTCCGGAGAGGAGATGTGGAGCTTGCATAAGGAGTGGTGTGCATCCAGTTGAAGCCGATGATGTTTGGTGTGCTCTTTGCAGACTTGTTTGGACCGTCAGTGGAAGACAGGTAGACTAGATAGAGCTGGTCAATTGGAGAGTCAGTGTTGACTCATGTGAAAGTCTTCATGAGGTCGGGAAGTTGCGAAGAAGGAGCCATGGTTGATGATCGGCAAGTGTAGAAATTCTCCTAAGGTGAAGTATAGGGAAGGCATATGTGGTGCATTCCAGTGGATAGCTGAGCCAAAGATTCCAAGCCGAGATCGTGTGTCGATTTCGCCGAGATCGTGTGTCGATTTCGTCCGGTGCGCGCAAGCCGAGATCGTGTGTCGATTTCGCCGAGATCGTGTGTCGATTTCGCCAGGTAATAGACTGGGGTTCGTTGGATGTCGGCTCAGATTTTGGAATCTTCGCCGAGGTGGAGAATTGTTGGAGAGAGAGAGATTTTACTGAGGAAGTTGACCCGGACCATCAAGGGATCGTCGAAGAAATCGGCGACAAGAGACGATGGAAGAAACGGCAGAAAACAGCAGCAGCGGAACTGGCAGAAGGTCGGTCGACCGGACGGTCGACCGACGTGCACGACGTGCACAGGGGTCGGGCGGTCGACCGGTCCGGTCCACCGCTCTGGAGAAGCCAGCTTACGGGGAGAATCGGTCGACCGTTCCGGTCGCCGACAGGAAGCACCAAATTTACGGGCAGAATCGGTTGACCGTCCCGGTCGACCGACCTGGAGAGATCAAGTCTCTCAGTGAGCATCGGTCGACCGGTCCGGTCGACCGATCATCGGGTTGGGCAAAAAATCTGCTGCTCCGCAAAATGCGGAGCAGCGAGTATAAAAGCTGCTGGGTTGTTTTCTAGGGTTTCTAACCTGGAAAAACCTGCGAAAATTGAAGGCTTAGGGTTCTCTTGTACTAAAAGAGGTAAAAAGCCATTGTAATCATCTTCCCTAATACAAATCTCTCCATTTGATTGCCCCGAGGACGTAGGCACGTTGACCGAACCTCGTTAGATCCTGTTTTTGCGATTGTTTGTTCTTCGTGGTTTGATTTCATTGTTCTTTGTGATTGAGATCGATTGAATCCTCTATTGGTTGTTGTCTCCCGCGCACAACAATATTCGCATATTCTTATTATATTCGTACTCGTATCCATATCAGCGCAACCTAAGCCAGCCCCAGTGGGTGAGATACAGATAGGAAGAGCTGCAAACATAACAAGCAGCTATGATTCTGATGTACACACATGAGGATGTCCTCTTGTGTGTGTAACACAGGCTGACCTGGCATCCAGAGCTCTCCACTCACTTCTATACTCCTCCCAATAATTACAACCAGCGCCATGGAAGTGAAGGGAAGGATAATGTGGGCACCATAATCACAAACAGCCATGGAGAAGCACCATCTGTCAACATAACCATCACTCTCCAACATTATTTAGTTTCCACCAGTGCATGTTCAAGAAGCACAACACTGGATCAGAAGAGAGAGGAAAAGTGTGTGAGTGTGTGATCAAATGGCAGCTAGTGCTACTGCTACTGTTATGTCTTCATTCTTTGTGAGACCATCTTCTCCATTTCTGAGAGATCTGCACAGGCCAAGGCCCTGCCATCTCTGGCAAGATCCTCTTCCTCTCTTAGGGTTGAGGCCAGTGCCAAGAAGAAGATCCAGACTGCCACACCTTATGGTCAGTGTGTTTTCCATCAACTGTGTGCATATAGAAGCACATGCAGATGCTGTGCGCACAGGTTTATTGAGTTCAATAGATGCGTGCATGCTTTTGTAGGCATGCACATAGTTGCTTAGCCCTAGTGATGGAATTTTATTCTGTGTGAGACCTCAAAAGCCACTCTTAATTATACCTCAAAAACTCAATATTCTTTAATTCTCTTTAAAATTTTATAGAAAACTTCACTATGGGATCAAATGAAAAATATTAAGATGTCATGTAAAAGTATTCCGTACTAGTTATCTTAAGTAAGTGATGAAAGTATATATATGCATGCATGAGGGTATCTTCTTACCAATTTAAAATTTCACATGTTAAAGTCGAGCTAGGGTCATTTTTGTTGTATAATATCTAGCATCAGACTACAAAGTTGGCATGTGATTGTAGTTCCATATTGGATAATAGAAAAAGCACTTGTCCTCCAACATGTATTGATCAGTTCTAATACTTATGGAGTGCACTTATGCATGCACTTGATAGTTTCACTGATTACTAAATTTATGTACAATTCGTAGGAATTAATGGAGGACTGAGCTTGAAGGATGGTGCAGATGCATCTGGAAGAAAGGCCAAGGTGAAAATACTCAAGCCTATTGTTTCTTTTCTTTTCTCATAGCTCGTCATATAGGGAGGAACAACAAATTGGTCTAAATTACTAAAAAAAATTGCGTCTGTTTGTGGTATCAATTTGTTTGTTTAACTGAACACGGGGAAGGGTGTCTATCAGTTTGTTGACAAATATGGGGCAAATGTGGGACGGTTACAGGTACTTTGATCTGAACTACTCTATTGAACTCTTTTCAGTGAGTCCAGCTATCTGGAGCCCAGACTGGTGTGATTCTTCTAATAAATTTTTTATAAAAAGAATCATGTCGAGCCCTATATATAATCCAATGGGTAATTAGTACATATATAGTTTTCTTGAGTCTAATTGAGTTAAGGAGATAGAGCCATTTTTTTTCCTAAATGAAATAAAAAGCGAAGGACTAATTAAATAGATAAATAGCAACAAAGGTAAAACATTTAATTAATCATAATAAGCTGTCAATAAACTTCACTTTGGTTCTAAATGGAAAATTGGTTTTTGTGTTAACCTGCAGCCCATTTATTCACCGGAAGAATGGTCTCCAAGCGGGGACGTCTATGTTGGAGTAAGCACCATTTCTGTTAATTACATAAAAGGAAAATAAAATGAAAAACTTTAGCTTTGTGAAACTTCATTGATTGGAAAAAAAATGATTCTAGTTTTTTAAACATTTATATGTATAATATTGCAGGGACCACAGGGCTTTTGATCTGGGCTATAACTCTGGCTGGACTTCTAGCAGGGGGTGCTCTGCTTGTGTACAACACCAGTGCTCTGCTCAGTAAGAGATCATATAAAATGTTCTGTGATCTAACAGAGTACTAGTATATATAACATTATATATATATACATGTACTTCTGTAATTATCTGATCTAGTTATAGACTATAATAGCACATGTAACGTATGCAAGCAAATGACCTAATGATTCCAATCAAATGTACCACTTCCATGATCAACGGAGAATAAAGATGTATAAGTTGATGGATCCTATAATTCAAAAGCTAGAATGTTGGTTAATGGGCTTAGAAAAGCACCAGAACATCCATTCTAGTTCTTGAAAGCTCACGAGTGAAATCCATCATTTAAGAATAGAATAGAA
>JAVJIF010027291.1:0-60033 GCA_038442645.1 Agave tequilana | reverse complement strand
CAATAGCTAGTGAGTTCAAGAGTGCCGATCGACCGAGTGGTCGGCCGATAACCCTATGCATAGATACATGTATCTGTGTCACAAACGATCGACCGAGCTCTGAGCAGAACTCACTGCAAGCTCTCGCGGTGAACGGGCAAGTTGACGAGCCAAGCCAAAAATCTCAATATTGTATTTTTAAATATAACTTTTGACTTTTGAAATAACATATATAAATTTAGAAATGTTTTGACAATCATTCAAAGTATGAAAAATATGTAGACTGATAGAGATAAAATCATGGTAAAATAGATCAAAAACATGTATAGATAAATCATTTAAAAAACAAGTTATTTTTTGAAAACTCTTTTTGCGTGTGTAAGCAATCTTGAGCATCAATAAACACTCTAAATTTAAACATTCTAATTTCTTACAATGGTTGTATATATCTTCAAGTCTTCATCAAATGGATATCATCAAAAAATTCGCTTTGATCTTCTAAGCTTGAAATCCGTGCTTGAATCCCGTACTTGAATCATCTTGAACACTTCAATACCTTCCTTTTGAGGAAGAATCAAGCAAGATTTTAATTCTTGAACATTGTAAACTTATAAACACTTAAACTTGATTAATACCTCATGAATTTTGTAATCATCAAAACATAAGTGGTGCTTGTACCCTTGGGCCAACAATCTTTTCCTTTTTGATGATGACAAAATCCATGAGTTATTTTTAAAAAAAAATATGAAGAGCTTGAAAACTCCCCTGAAATTATTCTTATGAGAATCAAGTTTAACATGACATATAGATATATCAATAATAAGCAAGTCACATGCATATCAATAGAATTGATAATATAGAATAATATGCATAAAGATGATCATCCATCCTTTTATGCCTCTATCCACCAAAATAATATGCAATAAAGAGTCATATATTCTTATCCCCCTAACTAAATAATGCATAAAATATGGGTAATGAATTTAAGACAAAATAACTCAACATACGGAACATATTCTTCTCCTTCTTTTGTCATGCATCAAAAAGAAAAAGATGGCACCAAATTTTAAAAAACATAATACAATTTGAAAGTTAAAATAATTTAGATACCGATTGAAAACTCCAAAATATAGGTCAATTGGAAAAACTATTATAACTTGAAGTGTAAACATGATAGTAAATACCAATTGAAATCAAATAAATAACAAAAAAAGATAACAAATTGAAAATTCAAAAACACTAAACATTGAAATCAAAGATTCATTATACAAATATTTAATTCACCACAATGAAAGAAAATCTATCATAATCAAGTGGCTTTGTAAAAATATCGGCTAATTGAAAATCAGTAAAAACACAATCAATTTCAATATCATCTTTCTCATAATGATCTCTAAGAAAATGATATCGAATCTCTATATGCTTAGTCTTACTATATTAATTTGCATTCTTGGTCATATCAATAGTACTAGTATTATCACAAAAAATTTAATATGATCATAATGCAAATCATAATCAAGGAGAGTGTGTTCTATTCAAAGAACTTGTGCACAGCAAGCCTCAACGGTAACATACTCAGCATCGACAGTTGAGAGGGCCATGAAATTTTATTTCTTGAAAGGTCATGAAATAAGGCAATTTTTTAAAAATTGACAAATTTCACTGGTGCTTTTCTATCCACTCTACGACTGGCATAGTCAGCATCCAAATAACTCATCATTAAAAATTATCCGGTCTTAGGATACCACGAGCTAATACTAACAGTGTCCTTAAGATACTTAATAATGTGTTTTATCATAATCAAATGAGATTCTTTAGAACAAGATTGGAATCTAACACATACACAAATACTAAATATGATATCCAGCCTACTTGCCATCAAGTCAAGTAAACTACCAATCATGCTACGATAGAGTTTAATGTCAATATTTTTATCCTGTTCATCCTTATCAAGCTTAGTCGTAGTAGCCATCGGAGTCTTGCTAATCTTCGCATCCTCTAACTTAAACTTCTTAGTTAGTTTTCTTGTGTTTTTGGCCTGATTAACGAAAATCTCATTGCTCCTTACTTAATTTGGAGTCCAAGAAAGTAATTGAGTTCTCCCATCATGCTAATTTTAAACTCTTCTTCATGCATAACTCAAAATATTTACAAAGCTTTCATTCATAGATCCCAAAATAATATCATCAACATATATTTGTATTATCAAGATATCATCATCAACTTACTTTGTAAATAAGGTGGTATTTACTTTACCCTAAACAAAACTCTTATTCACAAGAAAAACTGCTAAGTCTTTCATATCAAGCTCTAAGAGCATGTTTCAAACCATACAAAGCTTTTTTTAGTTTAAAAATAAAATTCGTATGTGCATAATCAACTAACCCAGGGAGTTATTTAACACACACCTATTCCTAAATAAAATAATTTAGAAAAGCACTTTTAACATTCATTTAAAATAATTTGAAATCTTCACATGAGGAGCAGTGGGTAATTCTTAAGGGATCAGTCCACGCACCAAAATAGGAAAGTGAATGTAGCCAAATCACAGAAAAAGTCAATCACAAACAAAATGAAAATACGTGAAAAATCTGAAAAAAATACAGAGAGAGAACTTCTACTATGTTAATGGTGATTACAATTGTGTTCTCTGGATTCGGGTGACGTGGTCCCTTTCTCATTGGAAGGGATCCTCCATTTATACAAATCATGTCAAATAGATAAGGTTAGGGAGTCCTGCTTAGTTTTAATACCTAAATCCCTTTTCTTGCTAAGGTTCAAGCTGAACACCCCGATTTGAATCGATATAGGAGAGAGTCCATCTCTATCTTTTAGTTCGTGCTCGGATGCAGATAAGGATGAACAACCCCGGGAGGTTACTACCTCATTTGAATTAAGATTAGGCTTAAGGATAGAGATTTCTGTAATCAGATCTGATTCTTCCGTTAATCACCCGATCCTTCAAAATTCGAACTGGGTGAAGATAGTGTGTTAAATGTTCTGGAGGTAGCCATGCGTCTCACATTCGTCAGAGGTTGAATGGACATGTCAATTATGTGAGGGTCAAAAAGTGACCACTATAGATGCTCCTCTGCTCCCTTTTCTTCAGAAGAGGTCGGGAACTCTCCCTCGGGGAATTTCAGGTTCTTAAAGTCTCTGATATAAAGAGGGGAGCAGAATGAAATTAAGACTTTTTAGGCCTGGGCTCAACGTGCTTGTTGTCGCTTTAGGGTTTTGTTCTGTAGTGGCATGCGCAGCAATACATCCTGGCAAAACTTTAAATGTGTGTCACATCCAGCGCAACGCCGATCAAATTGTTGCCTTTCGTGCAACACTGTGTTCCAGGGGGTACTGTATATTTGAAGTGGCAGCGTTGAGAAGGTAACCGTCTCTTATGAATGTGGGCGATTTTCGAGGAAGGCATGGCGTATCTGGCGCGACGGTTCGAGTCCTTCTTCTATGAAACATGTAGGATCCCAAGTGGAGCGATGCTTATCTTCCTTTGGGATTAGGAGCCTAAAAGGTTGGCTCTTAGGCTTCTTCCTCCTATATAATGGGTGGGGACTCTTCAGGAGCAATCTGGTCCGCTTCCTGAAAATTTCTTATTATTTAAAGCCTTCTTTATTTTGCATGCAGCGATGTCTCCTTCGTTCTTCATTCAGTGGTGAAAGGAGATGGAATGGGTGGTGATGCTTACTGCACTCTAATATTTGAGAGTCTGTTTGTCAAGAAGTTTCAGTTTTTGCGATGGGCTAGCCAATCAGTTCTTGCGACGAGACCCAGCTGTGGGGATATACAAGGAATGACCTATTTTCTGCATGGTTTATATGTGTGGCCTTTGGTCGGAGAAGAGTGGGGAGAAGTTTGAGTTTGACCCCTTTTTCTCCTTGCAGTAAGCATGTAGCAGGGAGCATAAGGGTATTTGATGACGGCTCTGATGTTAGGGGTTGACTGCCTGTGCTCTTATGGGGTGCCGCCTCCTTGTCCGTCTCCGCTCTGGAGTTACGGTCTTGGCATAGGTATCATTCTTCGCCTTGTAGGCATCGGTCTGCGATTTGGTTACAAGTGCTTGAGCTCAGTGGAGCTCATTTAAGTGAACTATGGTTGGCTTGATCCCTTGGGGAAAGTACGTAGGCAGCTGTAAAGGCGCAGCCATTTGGTGATGCAACCCGTATGAAGCTATATGGTGTATTTGGGTTCTCGAGAAGCTGATTGAAACTTCACGTAGAGATGACAAGTTGTACTTCTTGTAGAGGTGAAGTGTTGTGGCTGATTGGAATTTCACATAGAGATGAAGAGTTAGAATTCACGTAGAGGTGAAGCATTGTGATCTCGATGAACGGGTGATCTTCTGGTAAGAAGATGGTTAAGCTTGCATAAGGGGGTGTGCATCCAGTTTGTTGAAGCCGATGATAGTGTTTGGTGTGCTTACTCAGATTTGGTTGGACTATCTCGAAACATGTGGACTGGAGAGAGCCAATCAGTTGGAGAGTCAGTGTTGACTCATGATGGGTTCTTCTTGAGGTCATTTGGAATAGAGTTCCATGAAATTGTTGAGTGGGAGACACGTTCATTGGTCGGCTCGTATGGTATTTCTCCTAAGGTGAAGTGATGGGAACGCATGTTGATGCATTCCGGTTGGATAGCTGAGCTGAAGTTGGAAGCTTACAATTGATATTGGAGTTTGGTGAGAGTTGCAGGTGGCGACGACAAACTCAATTTGAATCTAGTGAGATTAGTGAAAATCAATTGTACGTGTGCTGGCGATTCGTTTGAAAGAACAATTTCGTCTGTTGGCCAAGTCGAGATCGTGTGTCGATTTCGCTGAGATCGTGTGTCGATTTCGTTTAGAGCGCTTAAGCCAAGATCGTGTGTCGATTTCACTGAGATCGTGTGTCGATTTCGCCAGATGATATACAAGTGTTCGTTGGAGTTCGGCTCAGATTTGAGAAATCTTCAACGAGATGGAGAATTGTAGGGAGAGAGAGGAGATGAAAGCTTGATGAAGCTTGTGGAATCCAACCTGGATTCGGACTTCGTTTCTAAAAAGAAGTCTTATCCAATTGGAGTTTCTTAACATGTGAATTGTTTCTCCTTTTAAGATTTGGATTTCTTTTAGGATTTGGACTCCTTTCCTGTTTGGGGTCAAATCCAATTGGGGTTTCCTAAATCCCTGAGATTTTGTGGTTATAAATAAGGGCTAGAGCCCTCATGTATTGTATCCCTGAAAGTTCCCTCAAGTATCTCTCTGTATTAGTTTGTTTTGATTGGTGAATCAATAAAATCTCTCTCCCTTACCCCAATGACGTAGGTATGTTGTTGAACCTTGTTAAATACTGTGCTGATTGCTTTTCTCTATTGTTCTCTGTTCTTGTCGTGTTGGTTACATCTCTGGCTGCATCAGTCTCCGCCTGGTTGGCGGATTCCTCAGAGAGATTGTTGTCTTGCGCACAACAAGATAGACTTGAATCTTTCTCACTCAAATACCAATATCCGACATTCAAATACAAGATCCACTCTGTTGAAGTTGATCTATATTATTTAAAGTAAATAAAAATAAAAAATCAAACGTTTTGAATACTTTTTGCCCATCCATCAAGCGGCACAAAATGGATGGCCGAAAGTAGTGAGTTGGTTAGATCTATGTATTTAGTCATACAAATTCTCGACCCGGCTATTTGATCATGATCTAAACAAATAAAAACCCTACAAACTATTTTTTTTGTAAGGTTTCAAATATTTTACACCGTTAAACTAACAAACTCACTATTTAGGCCGTTTGTTTTTACCTAGTTGATGTATGGACAAAAAGTATTTGAAATACTTAATTTTTAATTTATAAATACTTGAAATAATATATGTCAACTTTAAGGGAAGGGATCTTGCATTTTGATGATGTATGTTGCATTTGAGAGGAATGATTCAGACTTGAATCCTTCCAGAACTACACAAGTCTATCTGTATATGTATGTATGCATGTAATTGAATGTGCGCGCGCGAGTATGTTACTGTTCATTGTCTATGGCATGGATTCACAAAAACATAAGAGTAAAAGGAAACTTTTATCAGGTATTGTGAAATATTTTTTGAGTTATATAAAATCAATAATTACTTGAACAATCATATTCTTTCTTAACAATTCCCTGTAAAATACTAGACAAATTATTATTAAATTAATAGACAAATTGTACAAATGTAGTACATTTACAGATAAGCGAATTGTAGACTCATCAATCAAAAACTATCTTAGTCCTCGATACACATACGACACGCCCCAATACGTCTAAGATGCGTATCGGATATTAAAATATGTCAAAGGAGTACCATCCGACACGTATCAACCAGGTATTAGGATGTTCTTCATTTCAAAAAAAATACGGTATGTAGTATCCCAGGTATTGGTAATTATGTGACAACACGGGTACGTTTCCTTCTCAATATACCCGTGCTAGATAGATGCTACAGAGGTTATATGAAACTTAATTTCACATATTTCAGTCCTATGAGACTTACCTTACCGTATGCTTGCTGTAGCACCCCGTACCCGGGATACGTACCCAGATACGAGTCCCAAAATTTTTCGACTATATTGCTCAATTTCCTTCATGTATGTGTTTTGAGTTGTTATTACTTATGTTCTTGAGTATCAGATCTGGATTCTCAGACCGAGAGTAAGCCCTGACTCGGACCGGGAACTCGATACCAGCCAGTAGCCCGATTTGATTTTCTGGTAGTCTAATTTGACCAATTTTAGTTTCAGAGACTGTTTTCTAATATTTTAGATTTTTCATGATTTTCTGGAAATTTCTGAATTTTTCTGCAAAATCTCCAAAACCGGTGTTGGTCGGCATCGCTGACTAATTCCCGAATTTTTAGTTTTCAAATGTCTTTGAATTTTTAGAAACGACTTTCACAATACTTCTTAGAATTTCATTTTCTACCTAAATACATTTTTTGAGATTTTTCTAAATTTATCAAAATTTGACCGATTCTGGTGTCGGCCGGTATTGCCGGAAGATTCCAGTATTTTTAATTTAAAAACTATATCGAATTTCTTAAATCCGATTTCACCGTGTGTCTTAGAATAATATTTTCTATTTTTGAGAATTTTTCGATACGTTTCTGAAACAGTCAAATTTTCGCCTTATTTAAATAATAATATTTTTATCGGCGATTTCTTTTCTGGCTTTTCCATCCTCTACTCTCCTACTTTATGCTACAAGAAATTTTAACAAATAAAATAGATAATAATAAAAATTTTTAAACATTTTATTTTCTTTTCTTATATTTTTTCCAATTTTCTTTTTTTTTCTTTTCAATTATTCACCTTGATAACTCCCCCCTTAATCCACGCCTTAACAGTCGCTAGCCGCCCGCAGCCCGCCGACAGCCATGGCTGCTGCAGCCCTACACCACCCCTACACCATCAATTCAATCCATTCCCTCATCCTCTATTAAACCATTCCATTTCAACACAAATCCAAAAAAAAAAAAAAGCAAAAATCAAAAGAAATTAACTTCATCTTCCTCCTCCAAACAAACCCACTTCCACCGCCGCCTCCACCTTCACCACCACCATCTCCGGCCACTTCTAAACCCCCCAATCAACTCCCCAACAACTCCTCTTCACAATACCATCTCATTCCACCACCAATAACCACCCACCACCTCCAATTTCTTCAAAACCCACCTCCATTACCACAACTCCATCTCCAAAATTCTCCATCACCACCACCAAATTCTCCATTCTAATCAACCCAACAACATATCCTCCTCATCCTCTAACTTCCCATCACTTCAAATCATCACCACAACCACCACCACCACCATCTTCCACCTCCATCAAAACCACCACCACCACATCAAAACACCACCCAACACCACTCCACCTCCCCCTAGGCCGCGCGCGCGCCCAGCTCGCCGCCGCCGCCGCCGCCGCGCCGGCCGGCCACCGCCGGCGGTGGGGGGCCGAAGCCCTTCCTCCTCCTCCTCTTTTCTTTTCTTTCTTTCTTCATTTCTTTCTTTCTTTATTTCCTTCATTCTAACTTCAAATATTCACTAAATAACCACAAAATTTCCTCGTTCCAAAAATACCCCCCACCATTCCTCAAACTACTTCCCTATATTTACACCAATACCCCTCCTTTTAATTCAAAACAAATTCCAAAATACACCATATTTTCTCTCTTTTTTCCTACAATCTTCTCTCTCCTCTCTCATTCCCTCTCTAATAATTTTTATAAATATTTATAAATATATATTTTAATATATATAATTGCGGGCTAGTGGATTCTCGTGCGGGTCGCCGATTTTCTGGACTTTAACCGGTATTTTCGTCCCGGTTTCAGGCGAGTGCTTACTACTATATTAAAATAATTGCCCTTGTAATTATAACAAGCTATTGACATGTGAATATTTTAAAATGTATAATACTTGCTATATATTTAATTCCGATAATTGCCATGCTATATTAATTCTAACAATTGTCATGCTATATTTAATTTCGATTATTGTCATATTTAATTCTGATAATTGTCATGCTATATTTAATTCTAATAATTACCATGCTATATTAATTCCGATAATTTTCATGCTATATTTGACGCCGGTATTTACCATGCTATAGTTGACACCGATATTTGCCATGCTACACTTGACCCGTGATATCTGACACTGGCACACGATATTTATACTGGTACACAGTATTTACACTGATATGTGGCATGTTACACTTGATATGATATTCATGACTGTGGCACTTAGTATTTACACCGGTACTCGATATATGGACCCGGTATTCGAGATATGACATACTTGACACCCGTACCTGACACATGGTATATGATATGTTTTCATGCGGTACAAATACATGGACTTGACATCATGACTCTTGACTGGACACTACCACCCCTGATGCCTGATTATATGACATATCCATGACTATCACTTTTACGGGGACATGACATGATTATTATATTATTAATTGCCAGATATTTGGTTCTCCTGAACTCCTGTATACTTGGACCCCTGAAATAGGGAGACTCCTGATATTACTCCTGATATTATACTCCTGTTGACCCCTGTAATAGGATAATCACGGATATTGTATATTTGTGAATACCCCGTAAACATTATTATATGAGACTCTTACACCGGGATGGGGGAAATTCATGGGTATCGATATAACTTCTGTGTTTATGGTGGCCATAAATATGTTGTACAACTTCCTGTAGGATTCGACCTGGAGGGCCACCAGGCGCTTCCGAGGGGTGTACTGGCACCCCTACCCTTGCCTGCCTGTCCGGGTGTGCTATAATCCCCTAGGTATATCCTGTGGGGAACGGTGACACTCTATTCCTGTTCGGGCGTATATTAAGACCTTCGGGCATATAGTAAGTCCCGGTACCTAGCGGTACGTTCCGGCTCAGTACCGGATACTCCTGGACCGTTGTCCCGGGCATGCACGGGACCCATTCTAAACATGGTTCGTCGTTCTCCATCAATTTCCAATAATTTGTCTCGCTTGATTTGTATGCAGAGGTATATGGCACCGGTCATATATCGAAACATACAAATTGAACGAGTCTTAATAATAATAATTTGATAATTGACTTATGGCTACATGATTTCTGTTACTTACCATTTAGTTACCCATGCTTGCTAATTTGATTACATGACTTGCTACACTTGCTATATTTCATGATTCGCTATTTAATTGATTATTCCGTGTTTATTTATCATGGTACATTATACTTGGCATGATGCACCTACTTTTATTTATACTTGTCACTTGGCTTCTTTATGCACTCGCTGGGTTGCCCACTAATAACCCTGGATTTGTATGTTCAGATTTGACAGGTTGGACCGAGGTGGCCCCATCAGCTGAGGATCAGGCCTACCTCGAGGAGCAGACAGATCAGCAGTAGTTCCGTCCAGTCCTTTCTGCTCACGAGATTCTCACTCTTTCAGCTCGTGAGTTTATCTTTTGTATCCTGTACAATCCTATTTTGTAGTACCTGATGATGTAATATTATGTCACAATTGGTGATAACTAAGTACTTGTACTGTATTGTATTGGAATGTATAATATCACGTATTTTCCGCACTCTGATTCCTGTATTGTGTTGTATTGATGCTTAGCGTACATACGGGATGGTTCCATCGCCCTGCGTATGTACGTCGCAGTGAGTCTCCGTACCCATCGGGATCGGGGCGTCACACTTGCACAAACACGTGCGTATGTATATGCCTGAGCAATCTATCTCCACTGCCCATACTTTTTCCTTCAGTTAAATATATGCTAACAAAATTGGATCCAAGGAAAATTATGTTTCTGATGCATGATAAGATAAAAATTTGTAAGAAATGTGTTCATTAATGTTTAACACAAACAAAGAGTACTGATTTAATAGGAACACACAACATTGGATTGTTGGGTTGAATGTTAATTTTTGTCGCACCAGATTGTTTCGTGAAGCCTTTACAACAGACTATTTCTACCTGATTGGTTGACTCCCATGCCTTATTCTTAATTTTGTAGGATCATCTGTTTTTGTGCATACTTAATTTCCTTGTGACGGCTGGCCAAGAGGTTTGGGTTCCGACCCACCCACTAGACTTGACCCCGGTTTCAGAACCGAAACCGGACCGAGGTCCGTTCAGCTCCGGTTCTAGGCCCCAGACCCGTTGCTGCGGGCCAGCCAAATGGGCCAAAAAAAATCCAGTTCAGAACCGGAACCACTGGTTTCTGAACCGGAACCGGCAGTTTTGTTTCTTAAAAATAAGAAACCGGGACTAGACCGGCTTTAGGCTAGTTCCAGTTCGGTTCGAAACCAATTGCTGGCCGGTTTGGTCCGGGTCATGAGCCTCAGTTCCGATTCGGTTCGGCGGTTCGACCGAAGCCGTGGTCAAGTCTAGATCCCACTCATGGAGTTCATTTGTGTGGCAAGTCACTGATCGCTGCCTGCTTGCTGGTATTGAACAGGTCCAAGAATGTGTTCCATCAGGAAGGAGATCTGCACTCATGGTTCAAAGAAGGGCTCCCTGGTGCGGCCGAAGAAGAGTGAAAACTTCAGGAATATATCAAATTATTGCAAGTCTTTTTGGTCCCTCAGAACATGTTAATTCTCCCCTAAACAGATAATCCTGTATAAATGCCCTTTCTAGAGCAAAACCAAGTGTGACATTTTCTTTGAATGTTAAAGATAAATTTAATCAATGGCATTCTAACATAAGCTGAATGGTGCATACACTGGATATGGCCAATTTGCAAGAAATGCACACGAGATATGCATCATTTCAGGTTCATGGATTTGTCGTGGAATCATTCGGTGATTGAATGGAAGTTTTATGATATTGGATGAATTCATTGGTATTGGATGGTATCAGATTGCATAAATGTTGTTAGATGCGTGAACAGATCAGCAAAAGGGTTTTGGACAGAAATGTTGCTAACAATCTTAGAAATGCAATTAAGGAAATATCAAATGAAATTGATGTGGTGTTTGTAGGGGTGGTAGATGGGTGGCGATCCGTCAGACCCGACCCGACCCGACCCGGAGTTAGCGGGTCTGAATTTGGGCTAATTGGGTTTGGGTCGTAATCGAGTCGACCCATCTGACCCGATTATTAAATGGGTCGGGTCGACCCGAACCCGCCAGACCCAATTATTCTCTCTCCTTGTCCTCCTCCCCTCCGATCTCCTCCGCCGCCGCCCTCCCTTCACCTAAATTAAATTGTCAAAAAATATGTGTGAGCCCAATTTTGAACCTATGACGTCTAGTGTATGAGTTTAGTGTGATGACCAACCATATCAGCAAACAATTTAGTAATATAGTGTAAAAAAATTGTATTTAGCTTAATAATTGGTCAAATGGGTCGGGTCAGGTCTACCCGATTAAGTCTGGGTCGGGTCTGGGTCTGAATTTTTGACCCGTATAATAATCGGGTCGGGTCGACCCGACCCGATTATTATACGGGTCGAGCAGTAATTGGGTCAGGTCGACCCGACCCGACCCAATTGCCACCCCTAGGTGTTTGGTGCACTAGTTGGATCAAATATTTTGGCAACTATAGCGCAATGTATCTGCGAGGATATTTGTTATATGAGTAGGGAACCCCAAATAAATAAATAAATAATATGGGTAAATGGAAATAATTGGGTGGGTTTTGATTTCTTATGGAAACCCGCTTGAACACGCACTCGAACCCGCTTGAAATCAATATGGAGTTTTATCTCAGCCATTCATTTAAAGAAGTGAATGGTTGATCTACTTTGCATGTATAAACACAAAACTGGAGAGAAGGTCTTTGTACAGTCAATATCTCCTTTTTGAGTGAAATCCTTAACCACTAGTCTAGTTTTATACCTTTTCACCTTACATTTAGATCATAAATTTGCAAAGAAAACTTGATAGAAAAACAATGAAGAATTTGCTGAATGTTTTCTTGTCAATTATCAGAGAAGAAGAAAAGGAATACATATATAAGAGAGATCGAAAATTCTAACTAAATGTAAGACTAAGATTATGTGATCCTCTAATAGAGTGATATTGCCTAAACTGAAAAGGAAACTAAATATACACATAGTATGAATACAAATAATATAAGATTCCCCTCAAGTTGGAGAGTGAATATCGTGAAGTCTCAACTTGTTATATAATGTCACAAATTGATCCTTTCCCAACACTTTCGTAAACAAGTCTGCTAATTGTAATAGTGTAGGCATGTATACGGGACTAATCATTTCGGCTCGTAGTTTTTCTCAGACTATGTGACAATCTATCTCAATGTGCATTGTATATTCGTGAAAAATAGAATTTGTTATAATATATAAAGTAGCCTGGTTGTCATAGAATAATGGAGTGGGAACTTGCTGTGCAACCTTTAAATCCTATAATATATAGTGTAGCCAGGTCAGTTTCAGACACGTGTTTGCCATGGCTCGGTACTCGGCTTTTGCAGACGATCTGAAAATATTAGTTTGCTTCTTGGATTTCCATGATATGAGAGAATCTCCAAGAAAAATAAAATATCCCGTAACTGTCCTCCTTGTGGCACGACAACCTCCCCAATCTAAATCGCAAAAAGCTTTGAGAGCAAGGCTATTGTAGAAGAAAATAATAGACATTGACCAGGAGTACCTTTAATGTATTTGAGGACCCGTATAGCAGCATCCTAATAAGGTATTCTGGGTTCATGCATGAACTGACTCAACATGCAAACAGAGTACACTATGTCAAACCTTATTAAGGTAAGATAGATTAGTCAACCCATCAATCTTCTATACTTAGTTGGATCATTTAATAATACCTTATCTTGGGAGTAAGTTTTAAATTCTGTCCCATTAGAAACTTGTCTGGACGCGCTCCAAAAAGTCCTAATCTTGCAAAATGTCTAGTGCATACTTTTTTTTAAAACATGAAAATATCTTTCTTTGATCGGGAGAATTCAATGCCTAGAAAGTATTTTAAGTCACTGAGATCTTTCATATGGAAATATTTAAAAAAGACTTTTTAGATGTTCCATTTCTTGAAGATCATTGCCTGTGAGAAGTATGTCATCAACATAGATTAGAACCGCAGTAAAAAAAGTACTTCGAGCCTTGGTGGAAAGAGAATAATCGGCCTTTCATTGTTGGTAACCAGCTTTCTGAATGGTATCGAAAAAAGTGAAAAACCAGTTTCTTAATGCTTGTTTGAGACCAGAGAGAGATTTGTTGAGCCGACATACAATGTTCTCTCACTTATCTGTGAAGACCAGGTGGAGGCTCCATATATACCGTCTCATGCAAGTCACCATGTAGAAAGACATTTTAAATATCTAATTGATAAATGAACCAATGACGAGCAACGATAACAGTTAGAAGGCAACAAAGTATAGTATGTTTGGTAGTGGGAGAGAAAGTTTCATGATAATCAATGCCTTCAACTTGAGTGTATCTCTTAGCAACAAGATGAGCTTCGTAATATTCAATAGTTCCATCAGACCAATATTTGATTTTGTAAACCCATTTGCAGCCGATAGGTTTATGACCAATAGGAAGAGGAGCCAAACTCTAGGTGTGATTCTATTCTAGTGCTTCTAATTCTGCTTTCATTGCTTCTTTCCAATGTGGATCAAGGATAGCTTGAGAATAGGAGCGAGGCTCGGTATGACCTGTAATGTTAGTTAGAAAGGTACAATGAGCAGAAGATAGACGAGAATAAGAAAATGGGAAAGAGGATATTGAATACCTGATGCAGAACTTGGTGTCATGTAGAATGATTGACTTGTGCTGATAGAATGTAGTCTTTATTCCATGTCAGAGGTTGCTTGGGACGAATGGATTGGCGTAGAGACGGGTTGGAAGGAGCAGATGGGTCGGTAGGGTTGGAGATACTGTCTGATTTTGTTGATGTGGCTGGAGTTGGAAGTTCTAAAATGTCAGAAGAATGAATTGTTTCTGGGAAGATTGCGATGGACCGCGACTGCTGAAGTGGTCGCCCGATCTCTGTCCAGAGAATATCATTGTTCTCTATGGAGGTGGCGGGCGCTGGGGAAATGCTTGGAAATGGATCGATTGGTGGCGATTAAAGGATTGTTTGGATGTTTGGGTTCGGGTCATGTAAGGAAGATGAGTTGTTGGTCATGTCATGCAAATAGGGAGGTAAAACAAAGTCAAAATTGAGTTTAGGGGAAATAGAAGGAAATGTGGTTTCACAAAACTTAACATCACGACTAATAAAAAGTTTCTGAGCCTTTGGATCATAATGTTTGTATCCTTTTGACCAGTGGGGTATCCAACAAAAATGAAGTGTTTGGCACCAAGAAAAACCCAAGCACACCTTGTAAAATCATCCACAATAGTGAGAAAGAAACGTGCTCCATAATGTGTATGAACTTTGTGTGGACCCCAAATATCACAATGTAATAAATCAAATAGATCTCATGTTGATAAAAAACTTGAAGGAAATGGTAGTCTAGTTTGTTTAGCCATAGGACAAGCAATACAACTATTATCAAAAGAAATTTTATTGGAAGACAATAAAGAAGACACTAATTTGAGACGAGATGGAGACGGATGTCCAAGGCTCATGTGCCACAAATTTGAAGGGAGAGAAACTTGATGAGAGATAGGCATCCGTTGCAACGGAGACATGTAATAAAGACTACCACGCTGCTTACCCGAGCCAATCATCTTCCCCGTAGCCAAGTCTTGCAAGACACAGAAAGTAGGAAAAAGAATGGCACAACAATTTGGAGCAGTGGTGACCTTGCTTACAGACATCAAATTTAAGCGAAAAGAGTTAACACACAAAACATTGTTTAAATTGATATAGGTGTTAAATGGTATAGTGCCAATGGAAGTGATTGAGGCAAAATACCCAGAAGGTAAATTGGCAATGGGTGTATGAGATGGTTCTATTTGAGTGAAAAGTGTGGAATCTGAAGTGATGTGGTCAGTTGCTTCGCTATCCAAAACCTGCAGCATTTGCATAAGCATTGCTATTACCATTGGTGTGATTCGGAGTCATCGTAGACAAGGCACGAGCAATTTGTCAGAGTTGATAGGCAGAAAGTCCATGCGCTCAGTTCAGCGAGTTGTTGTCTTGAGAATTGACTCCACGCATGGATTGTGACGACTGTTGCATTGGCAGCAGGCAAGGAGTTAGATCCATTCCACCGAAGCCCATATCGATGTTGTTGTGATTGATTGTGTCAGCTTCCTTCGGTTCCTGAGTTGTTGGGAGTCCATGTACCGTTTTCAAATTTGCACCTGTCTTCAGTATGGCCTTTTCTATCACAATATTTGCAGTAGAATTTTCGAGTCTGACAATTTTCAATTGTACGACCATCTCTATTACAGAGTTCACAGCATTTCCCTCTGGACTCGTTTGAATAGTTGCTTGGCGAGCTCTGAATTGCTGCTGCAATGGAGAAACTCTCGGTTGTCTCTGATGTCATTTGTCGCTCTGTTTCATCTTGAACGACAAGAGAGTAGGCTTGACACATATTGGGCAGTGGCGACATCATGATTCATGAGGATGTTGCTACGAACGATATTGTAGGTATCGCTGAGGCCCATGAGAAACTACATCATCCGATCTTCTTCTCTCTGTTCAATATGCGCTTTAATATGGTCGCAAATAGGGATAGTTCGATATGTTTCTAACTCATCCCAAAGACCCTTGAGTTTTGTGTGATTGGTCGAGATGCTCAGGTGCCTTGTGAGAGAGAGGCCAGGGATTAGTGGATTTGATAGATTGCTGATGCATTTTTCTGTGAAACCTGATCTTTGAAATCTTCCCACACTTGATAAGCTGTTTTGACATGAATGCCCCTCTGGCTAGATCGGGTTCCGCTGAATGAGTGAGCCATGATAAAATCATGCTATTGTTGGAAATATGAAGAACATATATGAATCTTTGAGTTGAATTACGGCAAGATCCGTTGATAGAATCAATTGGATAATAGTTGGAGTGTGTTCTCCTTCCATTGGGGATGAACATGGTATATTCATATAGTCAATTCTGACTTCAAATGAATGAGATATTCAAGTCTAGAGTTTGCCTAATCAAAGTCAAAAGGGGACTAAAGATAGCTAAAAGCATTTAGTCCCACATTGACCATGGGATGGAAGTTTGAAGTGTTTAAATAGAGAAAAATGGGAACAAAAGGGGTGCCTTTTGGGTACTTGGAGTTTTCGCGCGCGATTAGGGGGAAACCATGCCCGCACGTGCGCGCGCGCCGCCGCTGGCGCCAGCGTGTCGGTGTCGGACTCGGGTTCGGGTTCCCTACCCGGTCCGATTCTTTTTGAACCGGGTCTCACGGGTATGCGGATCATACCCGCTCCGCCATCCGGATCCGAACCGCCCAGCGCAACGACTGTTAGCAAACCGCCGCGAATAGTGGGGCGATTGCTGCGGTTGAAACGAACCGTTGCAACTGTTCGGTTGGGTTCGGACACCTTTACCCCTCCCGGAGCGCTATAAATAGAGCTCCATTTTCTCAAACTAAGACGCACAACAACACAGAGAAAACAGAAGCAACTGAAGTGGGCTTTCTCAAACTAAGACACAAAACAACACAGAGAAAACAGAAGCAACTGAAGTGGGCTTTCTGCAACTCAAGTTCGACTGAAGTGGGCTTTTTGCAACTCAAGTTCGAAGTGACTTTCAACATGAAGTGAGAATATTGCAACTCGGATACCGAAGCGACTTCCAAGAGATTCTGTAAAATTCGTTCTGAAAGAAGTCTCAGAAAACTCAATAGATTCTTTAATTGAATTGTCTGAATCTCTGACTTCCAAAGAAGAATATTCTTCTACCTTCCTCCTACCTTCCTCCTTTCTCTACAGTGGGTATTCCTCCAAAGTAAAGACAAATATTCTCCCTAAAATTTGTCTTGGTCCTGCTGCTTCAATAATCCTGTGAAGGTACTGGTTAACTACGGTTCGACCGTACGATGATTTGGGAGACCATACCGTGAAGGAGTGTTATATCTTGGGAGGCCAGCGGTCCAGTAACCCGTTAGCACCAGTGCGGGGGACGTAATTATCTTAAGGAGATTCTCTTTAAGCGTACCTCACTCCAAGTACTGTATAAGTGAATTAATTTTCTTTATACAGGGGTTATACTGATATTCAGTATATTGAGACTGACTTATACCAGTCTAATTGGTGTTAACTAAGAAAGGTAATTGAAAGGTAGTTCTTTAATTAAGGAACGTTCTATTGAACGAAAAACCTCCCACCTGATATTAACCGACCTGACCAGTTAGATCGGTGATATTTCAGTGATATTGATTAGTTGTCAGATTGATCCTAGAAACTAAACATGCTATTACATTGGTTCCATAGAGCAAATTTTGTTGGTTGCTCTGTCTCTGAAGGAGGCTTGATAGTTCCACTGATGAAGCCAATTTTGTTCTTGGCTGTGAGGGCAAGGATCATAGATTTACTCTATGTTGATCGTTGGCTCCGTTCAATTTTGTCGGAACGAGCATATGACCGGGATGATCTAAGTGATGAATAAAATATGGATTTGACGAACACATACTTGAATCATTGTTGTTGGTGTTGAGATGTTTGGAAAAAGATTGTGATGACTATAGAGACTTTGCTGATGGCGACTTTGTTGATGGAGTGTGATCTTCTTCTGTCATGTCGCTTCTGTTGAAAAAGAATCAGCTCCTAGAACCTAGCTCTGATACCGTCTTAAATTTACAAAGAAAGCTTGATAGAAAAATAATGGAGAATTTGCTGAATGTTTCTTGTCAATTATCAAAGAAGAAGAGGGATACATATACAAGAGAGACCGTAAATTCTACCTAAATGTAAGCCTAAGATTACGTGATTCTCTATTAGAGGAATATTGCCTAAACTAAAAAGGAAACTAAATATACACATAATATGGAAACAAATAATACAAGATTCTTAATATTAGAGTCTCTTTTAGTCTTGAATACCCATTTGCATCCAAATAGTTTAGCTCCTTCATGTAAAGGGACAAGATCCCAGACATGATTTTTATCTATAGAGTCAAGTTTTTCTTTCAAGGCTTCAAATTACACTCTTCATCGCATGTGGTGTGAAAGTCTATACGGCAAACCATAGATGAGAGTGAATATGAATTTTAATCTAATTACAACAATTTAAACTCAAATTGATTGAATGAAGATAATAATGCTATAATCACAAGTAGCAATAATAATCAAATAGCATTAAGCAAGTATAAGAGAGAGAGAGAGAGGGAAAGTAAGACAGATAGAGCAATGAGAGTCGAAGCATGATGTATAGTGGTTCAGCCACCAAACAACCTACTCCACTATTAGAGGTATTTTCTTTAGGATTTCAACCAATCTCTATTGGTAGCTTCTTTTTCGTTTAGAAGTTTAGACCTTTACACTTATTTTCGTTCCGGGTAAAAGTTTAGATCTTTACAATTGCTTCTTTTGCGGTTATAAGCATAGACTTTCACTGACTTCCTTTACAAATAGGAATCTTAAATTATGTATGATAAACTCTTTGTTTCCATTTTTCTCAATTTAGAAATCTTAAATTATGTAAACTCTTTTCTCATTTTTTTTTCTAGATCTAAACATCAAAATAACATTTCTCTCTATTTTTTTTATAAAAAAGGCGAAGAAACTTCCCTCTCCCGCACAATCCACACAAAAGAAAAGGGAAAAAAAAGTGAAAAAAAAAAGAAAGACAAAATATCTCTCTTCTCATTTTCACCTATATTCGAATTAAACTTTCAAATTATAAAACTCTCTTTACAAATCTTACAGGCCCATCTGACGGTCGGCTCATCTTCTCCAATTCTAGTTGATTGCCATCAAAGCGAAAAAGATGATCGTGAAGAAGTGTAATCCTCACCAGTGAGTAGTTATTTATCTCTTGTTAATACTATTTTTGTTAAAATGTTATTTGGTGGTTAACTATTTCTAAAAGTTAATATACTTAATTGTAGTTTGTGCCAACTTTGCAATTTCATGCTATGTTTTTATATGGCTTGTGCTTGATATTTCACGACATACTACATTTAGTTGTGTCTAAGCATTATTGTGCATCATATCTTGTGTGAGACTAAAATATCATATTTATTAAACTATTTTTAAATTAGACTAGTAAAGACTTAGTCAATTAATCTCTGTATTATCAAGAAGGAACACATTTTTTTTAATTAATTCTGAAGTCTATATCTTCTTCCGTGAATATTTTCTTTTTTCAAATTTTTCATAAAAAATTGCAGTGGCTCAGATTTGAATATGAGATCTCTCAAACCGTTTGCACTATTCATTTGATTTGAGTTATCCTAGAAGGGGGCGAATATGTGTAATGCTAATCAAATGTGAAAATGCAATAAATAATATGAATAGTGCAAAACAATTAACTCAAATCAAAAAGTGAAGTCGGATTCCTTACAAAGGGCTCTAGAACTTCTCCTCTATATTCCTCTAAATAATGAGTCGAGGTGCTCAATTACCTTCTTGATTGAGAGAGTAAAAATCGATAAATAGGAATTATTCAAGAAATGAATAGTAAGTACAATGAAAGCAAAAAAAAAGAGAGTAAGCAATAGCAAATAGAGTAGAACAAGAGAGAAAGCAATCGCAAATAAAAAATTTTGTTTCGAGGTTCAAGTACAAAGCTCTGCGCCCCCGCCTTCACCGCGTGAAGGATTTCACTATCCATTAAGAATCTTCCACGAAGGAACCTCCACAAAAGAATCGCAAGGTCTACACAAGACTGAAGTACACAACTCCAACTCTCAACCTTCTACACAAGAGGTAGCATAAAGCCAATGAGGTTTATAAGCTCTTGGTGACCACAAAGATTACAGACACTCTTTTTTACAACTTCTAAAATATAAAATGAGAAGTGAAGCTCAAGAAGAGAGAGAAAATTCAGTGAAATGAATGAATTTAAGAGCTGAAAACTTATAAAATTGATTTGAAAATTAGAGCACTTGAAATAAGAAAACTAGAAAACTTTCTCTTTTGAAGAAACTTGATTTTTCAATATTTTCAATATCAAAAGATTTCTCCATCTATTAATCCCCTCTAAATGAACTATATACATAGGCAAGAGATAAATAACATTAGAGGGGTCTATCAGGGTATTAGGAGGGTGATTAAACCCAAAAAGAGTAAATATACTCGTTAGAGAATAAGTTTAAAACTTCAAAATTTAAAAACTAGCTGCCACTGTAGCAGTTGCAGGACTTCGGTCGATCGACCGGTCGACTGGCTGCCTAAAATAAAAATAGCCATTACTTGTCGTTCGACCGCCCGGTCGCCTGATATTAGCTGAGATTTGGGTGCTCCAAAATTCTGACAGTCGGTCGACCGGTCGGTCGACCGCTAGGTTTGACGGTTGATCGGTCAGTCGACTGACAAGCGTGCATATGCGAAAGTGCCCAGGCTGCCAGTGTACATTTCGTTGCACTGGTCGGTTGACCGCCCGGTTAACTGTCCCAACCCAAATACTATATTAAAAAAGTTTTTGATATTAAATTCATTTTTAAATATTTTAAACCAATTTGAAATGTGATTTGGCAATGCATAGGCTATGGGATACATGTTTGAAACAAGATATAAAAATTGAAAAATATAGAACATGTATAAAAAAACCCATCATAAAATATCAAAACTGAAAAATTAGAAATGAAAACTTGTATTTTGTGTGTGACTTCTTGAGCATCAATTTTTTATTCTATACTTAAACAATCTATTTTCTTACATTTGTTCTATAAGTTTTCAAGCAATTTTCAAGTGGGCTTCTTCAAAAGTCAATTCTGATCGTCCAAACTTGAATCTCATTCTTGAGTGATCTTGAGACTTGAACACCTTCCTTATAAGAAAGAGTAAACAAAACTATCTTTTGAACTTAAAAAACTTAAACTGTCACGCCCCACTTCTTAAAGTACGCAAAAATGGAGTCGTGACGAGAGTCGGCGACATATATATGCGAGGAAAATACCCTACACATACACGTTAAGCGTAAAGTAACCTGAATAAGATATAAAATCTACTACAATAAATCAATATCACTGCAATATGGCATATAAATATCTAACACAATAATAGCAGATGAATAAAAGAAAAGAAATGACAATGAGATGTGATATAGATAGAATCAGGAAATAACATGAACAAAATAGTAGGAATACTATAATCAAGGAGAGAGAGGCTCCAGCTCCTCATAACGCATGTAATCCTCTCCAAATACATGACCAACAATAAATAACCACAAATTTGGATATGCAAATCCAGCGAGTCAGAACTCCTAGTGAATGTGTAAGAATAAACTGGAAAGTGCACGTGCATATAACATGTGAGCAGATTAAAGAATGTATATATATATATATATATATATATATATATATATATATATATATATATATATATATATATATATAATGGAATAAGAAATGGCATGAATAAAGTAAATAAACAGTAATGCAGATAGCACACAATAGAGTATGTGTCCAGTCAGGTATTCAATCAGGGGTCTATCATGATCTATTTATCAGACGAGTAGAGTCAGTCAGTACTAAAATCAGATGTCCAATCAGGTCAGGTGTAACATCGAGTGTTCAACATACATACATGTATCAGGTAAAGACAATCAATTACAATACATTATGAACAGTTTATTATTATTATATCAGTGAACACCAACTGTCACTTGTAATAGACGTATCCCATACTATGCCTATCACACGTGTCAATCGAAGTCCTAAATTATTGAAACTGATCGGTTGGAGACATTGTTCATGCTTTAGGTGGGTCTTGTACTTACCCGGGACCACGGTTTAGACTCCTAGTGCTGAATCAGGTCCTGCCGCAAGGTAATCAGGAATGTAACGGCCCAGTTTCTAATAAACAAGATTAGGCCTACAACAACATTCATCTCCGTTAACCATAGGTTGAGAAAAAAAAATTTTGGCAGCATCATCCTTGATATTCCTTTATTTCTCACTTACAATAATCAAGATTTCGGCTCGAAGGCCTACTTACATCATCAATAATTTCGGCACCCACGGCCTACTTATCAATCACATATACCAACTCTTTACCACAAATATGAATCATGACTTGTTTCTTTCCATTGCAAACATAGTCTTTGTATCAACCTTTCAAGAGTTACATCCAAAATTTAGCATTCCTATATATTGTCATCGTTCCAAAATTTTCAAGCATACATATCCAAAGGATTCACATCAACTGAACATAATATTACATACAAAACCAAGGTCTCAAATACTATGAGGACAAATGTACTTCAAGTACAACTTAACATGTTTCTCAACAAAGACTTCCATAGGTTTATACCTACACAAGCAAGATCATATCACAAAACCAAAACGATACTACAATACATGATGCCTTCCATAACTTAACCCTCCCATTAGAGGGGTCCTTTACCTTTATCCAAACCTGAAAAGATGTAAAGAAAATACAATGAGCTCGACAGCTCAATGAGTAAACCATAACATAGGGAATTGATATAATGATTTCATAAAATAAGCAGTTTGGAAGAGGTAAATTACGATGAGTCTCAAAAACAACAATTTGTTCAAGCTACCTTACTTGTTCCAAGTTCCATACATATGTGGTCTACGTGGCACCACTATCAAAGGTTGCATTTAGCCGTATCATGACACAAGAGATGTAATTTTATGAATATGTAAGAAGTTCTCGTGGATGAGCCCACTCACATCAACTCGGCTCGTTACATAAAAAAAAAATATGACTTTCTAGTTTAACACAAGCATTAATAACCATGAAAGCAACTTGACAGTTCATTTACAGATATCATTCAATCAAAATGAAATTTCCCCGTCTTCCACTCCTACCGGCTCCCGCACGGCCCCTTCCTCCATATATATATATATATATAATTCATATAAACATATAGGTGTCCCCGTCTTCCCCCCTCCTACCGGCTCCCGCACGGCCCCTTCCTCCTTATATATGTATATATGTATACGTGTGTCAAATCCCCGTCTCCCCCCTCCTACCGGCTCCCGCACGGCCCCTTCCTCCTCATATGTGTAAATACATCATACAAGTAACAGTTATGGTATGCATACTAAGCAATATGAACTACTTACATGTCATGCCCAAAATTTTGTATCGTAACAAAGAAACATGTACTTGGATTTTTCAACATAATAGTGACGTCATAATGCGCCAAATCCAACCCCGCATGCACCTAATACATCATCCACATGTACTTACTAGTACATCACATAAGGTTATGACATAAAGAGAGATTATTCCCCATGTGCTCTTGTGAACATAAAGCAAGCTTCAAGTTTATGTCCTATCCATTTAGAATCGATTATCATGATAATAACCGAGAGAGCTAACGAAATAACACACTAATTTGGCTCAATAGGCATACATAATATACTAGTACAAGAGTTCTACACAAGCATATCACCACGATGTAATGTATAGCATATAATACCCTCTTAGCATTAACATTAAATTAAAGCTAATTACCAAACAGCGAATTTGAGATCCAAATTTACCTATCTAAGTCAAATTAGGGAGCTAGAACATGCATACCATACATTTATCACCTCACTATATGATATAGGGCACAATAACTTAGTAATACTCATCGATTTTCATCAAATGTAAAGATACCACAAAAAAAAAACAGCAATACTACTCTTGGGGTCACCTACACAATTATAAAGTCCTGATTTTTCAAACATTAATAGGATAACATAATCCCAAAAGGTTAGGTTTACTCACTTTGCTTCAATGTTCTGAAACAGAGGGTTAAGCCTCAGAATAATACTGTTTGGCAGTGGGAAATCTCACCCCAGCTCACCAGAAACCTCCTCCCCAAAGATCGAGCCTCCTCTCCCCCAGGTTGCCGCGGAAACCTCCTATTTGCCGCGGCTCCGCGGCAAAGCAACAGAGCCTCGCTCTCTGCTGCGGCTCTGCTTGCTGTGCGCCTGCGTCACTGCCTTCCTTCTCGAGGATTTCTGCTTCAGAGTCTAGAGGAGTGGGAATTCGGGCAAGAAGAGGGTACCCTAGTTTCAAATCCTAGATTTCCATGGATGAGATGCAATGGGGGATTTTAGGCTTCAAATTTCTTCACAATTGCAAGAAAATTTTCAGGGAATGGGGAGAAAATTTTCTGCAGAATTTTGAGTGAGGGAGATGAAGAGGCAAGCTTGGTCAACCTCTTGGAAATGCAAGTCTTATGTGGTGCATCCATATGATGCCACAAGGCCAAAGGCTCTCTCTCAAGTTGCCACATGGAAGCCCAACATCCAAGGTCATTAGCCCACTAATCCCCCCCTTTATAATACACACTTACCTCTAAAAGATTATTAGGATAAGCATGATGGTTACATAATATTTGCCCTTTTTATTTTTCCCCTTAATACATACTTACCACTAAGGAGTTAATAGGATAAGCTTGGTGATTAAGGGGGTATGATGGATTAGATTAACATTTCCTTTTATCATTACCTAAGTCATAATTTGCCCAAAATACATGCACATAAGCCTTCATGTTAAACATTTTTGGTCACCAAAAAAAAATCAAATAATTAAATAAACATTAAAAAGGGGAGTGGGTTTATAAATTTAGTTAAATTTGTCGACATAAAATTACGGGGTTGACTACTCTTTAACCAAAACTTCTTAATATGAAAAATGAGGAGAAATTATGTACCATAAAAATTTGGTTGTTACATTCTCCCTCCTAAAAGAGAGCTTCGTCCCCGAAGCCTGACGCACCTTGGAAAAGTTGCGGATAGTTCTGCCTCATCTCATCCTCTGATTCCCAGGTGGCTTCTTCAAATTCTTTACTCCTCCATAAAACCTTCACTAAAGGGATTGCTTTGTTTCGCAGTTGTTTCTCCTTCCTGTCAAGGATTTGAACCGGCTCCACAGTACATGACAAGTCGTCTTGGAGCTGCAGTGGTGAGTATCTCAGAACATGGCTCGGATCTGGCACATACTTCCTCAATTGGGACACATGAAATACGTCATGTATTTTCTCAAGCTCTGGTGGTAAAGCTAACCGATATGCCAGAGGTCCAATTCTTTCCAGTATTTCAAAGGGTCCCATATACCGGGGGTCTAACTTATTCCGTTTGCCACCCCGTACCATCCCTCTTATTGGTGATATCTTCAAGAAAACTTTGCCGCCTTCTGCAAACTCCAAAGGTCTTCGGCGCCGATCCGCATATGTCTTCTGTCTACTCTGGGCCGCCTTCATTCTCTTCCTTATCATCCGGATCTTCTCCGTTGTATCTACCACTATATCGGCTCCGAATAATGTTCGGTCTCCAATTTCTTCCCAGCAAATCGGAGATCTACACTTCCTGCCGTACAGGGCTTCGAATGGCGGCATTCCAATAGTAGATTGATAACTATTGTTATATGCAAACTCCACTAACGATAGGTATCTTTCCCAATTTCCCCCGAAATCCAACACGCATGCTCTCAGCATGTCTTCCAATATTTGTATAGTTCTTTCTGATTGTCCGTCGGTTTGCGGGTGAGCAGCTGTACTTGGGTGTAGCTTGGTGCCCAGAGCTTGGGACAGACTGATCCATAGCCTTGACTGAAACCGAGGATCGCGATCTGACACAATCGTCTCAGGGACTCCATGAATCCTGATTATCTCTCTGAGGTAAATCTGGGCTAATCTATCCATCGAATAGTTTATTCGTATGGGCAGAAAATGAGCAGACTTGGTAAGTCGGTCGACTATCACCCAGATGGCATCATAACCTTGAGGGGATCTAGGGAGTCCTGTAATAAAATCCATAGTAATATTACTCCACTTCCATTCAGGGATTTGTAAAGGCATGAGGAGTCCAGGAGGCTTCTTATGCTCAGCCTTAACTTGTTGGCATATCAAACATCTCTGTACAAAATTTGCTATGTCCTTCTTCATTCCTTCCCACCAAAAGTTTGCCTGCAAATCCCGATACATCTTGGTTGTTCCAGGATGTGCGGTGTATGGAGTGCAATGGGCTTCAGTTAGAATTCGCTCCTTGAGTTTAAAATCTGGCGGTATAACTATTCGGTTTCCCTTCCTCAGCAATTCCCTGGAAATGATAAATTCTTGGGTTTCACCTCTTTGCACTTTCTCAAAGTTTTTAGCTGTCTGTTCATCTTTCCTTTGAGCTTCCTTGATTTCTTCATAGAGATCGAAACCAATACTAATTTGATTTATATGGTTCCCTCCATCCCGGGGCCCTCTAATGTGAATTTCAAGTTGCATTCTTTCCATCTCCTTTATCAACTCTGATTGCTGTGTTAACAATACTGCCAAGGATCCCTCAGATTTCCGGCTCAGAGCATCGGCCACCACGTTGGCCTTTCCAGGGTGATAATGAATGTCTAAGTCATAGTCCTTCATCAACTCCAACCATCTCCTTTGGCGCATATTCAATTCTTTTTGCGTGAAAATATACTTCAGGCTTTTATGATCTGTGTAAATATCACATGAAACTCCATAAAGGTAGTGCCGCCAAATTTTTAAGGCAAAAATGACTGCAGCTAACTCAAGATCATGGGTAGGGTAATTCTTCTCATGGTTCCTTAGTTGTCTAGAAGCATATGCAATTACTCTCCCATTTTGCATTAATACACACCCCAGGCCTGACTTTGATGCATCACTGAAAACAACATAGCCTTCGTTTCCAATGGGCATGGCTAGGATCGGAGCTGATGTTAACTTATCTTTTAGTTCTTGAAAGCTTCTCTGCTGATCATCCCCCCAATGGAATTTGAGGCCTTTCTTCGTTAACTGGGATAAGGGTGCAGCTATCTTAGAAAATCCTTCTACAAACCTCCGGTAATACCCAGCCAATCCTAGGAAGCTTCGCACCTCAGTGACAGTGGTAGGTTGAGGCCATCCCTTTATCGCCTCGATCTTTGCGGGGTCCACTGATATTCCTTCTTCATTTATGATGTGACCCAAGAACCCAACTTCGTTCAGCCAGAATTCACACTTCTTAAGCTTTGCATAAAGTTGCTTCTCTCTCAATAACTGTAATACTATCCTCAAGTGTCTTTCATGATCCTCTTTGTTCTTTGAATAGATCAGTATGTCATCAATGAACACCACTACGAACTGATCTAGATATGGCTGGAAAATTCTATTCATCAAATCCATAAATGCTGCTGGAGCATTGGTCAAGCCAAATGGCATTACTAAAAATTCGTAATGGCCATATCTGGTCCGAAAGGCAGTCTTAGAAATATCTTCCGGCTTGATCTTTAACTGATGATATCCTGATCTTAGATCTATCTTGGAAAATACGCTGGCACCCTGAAGTTGATCAAATAGGTCATCAATCCTCGGCAATGGATATCGATTCTTGATAGTGACCTTGTTCAGCTCTCGATAATCTATACACAGCCTCATGCTCCCATCCTTCTTCTTGACAAATAATACCGGAGCACCCCAAGGTGATACACTCGGCCGAATAAAACCGAGGCTTAGCAACTCCTGCAACTGGTCCTTTAATTCATTCATTTCTGCAGGTGCCATTCTATAAGGTGCCCTAGATATGGGACTTGTCCCGGGTAGCAGATCAATGGAAAATTCTACTTCTCTATCTGGGGGTAATCCGGGCAGATCCTCCGGAAAAACATCAGGATAGTCTCTTGCAACTTCTATGTTTTCAATCTTAATCTTCATGTCCTCTTCACCAATCAGGGTTGCCAAAAATCCTTGACACCCTTGCCTCAACAACTTAGTGGCCTTTAAGGCAGAAATAACTGGAGTGCTGATTCTATTCTTCATCCCTTCATAAACTCTTTCGGGAGTCCCTTCCAACTTAAAAATTATCTTCTTCTGATAACAATCTACATGAACCCGATATGTGGACAACCAGTCCATACCTAGGATGATGTCAAACTCCATTTCTCCTAGCTTGATCAGGTCTGCCTGTGTATTCATCTCACCTATGATGATTTTACATCCCTTACAACACTCGCTAGTGGTCACTCTGGAGCCTACAGGGGTTGACACCACTAGTTGATAGCTCAAGGGTTCAAATTCCATGTTAATAGTTGCAGCAAAAGATGAAGAAATAAAAGAGTGTGTAGCACCAGGATCAAACAATACTCGAGCAACATTATCGGATACATAGACGGTACCTTCCACTACGGCATTGGATGCTCGAGCCTCCTGCTGAGTGATTGCATTCATCCTCCCCTGAACTCTTGGTTGTTGTACAGATGCTTGTGTCATGGCCGAGCGAGTTCTGTTGAAAGGTTGTCGATAGGCGGTAGCTGGTCCTCCTGTTGTAGGGGCGATTCCCATGGTTGGTCTTCCCGTCCCTCTGCTAACTCCTGGGTATCCATGTAAGTTTGGGCAGTCCCTTCTCATGTGACCCATTCTTCCACAGAAAAAGCATTGCTTACCGGTGGCGCAACTACCGGTGTGACTTTGGTTGCACCTAGGGCACCGCCGGTTTCCTGCAAAGTTGGAGCGTTGGGAGGACATTGGTGATGCTGAATGGGGTAATCCCTTATGCTTGGGCCATGTGTCCATCTTGCTTCCCTGGATGGGCATGATGGAAGATCCCGTGCCTCTGTCGGGCCTCAAAGACTGAGTTCCAAAACTCGGTGCATTATTATACCGGGGGCGCTTCATATAGGGCAGTTCCCTGGTCCTCATTTCTTGATTCTCCTGCATATCCCTTTCAATTTCCATTGCCTTCTCTACAGCTTGACTGTAAACTTGCAGTTGGAAAGGGATCAGCTTACTCCTGATTTCTGGCCTCAAGCCTCTAACGAACCTCTTCGTCCTATCTTCCTCTTCGGACACCAACTTCTCAGCATACCTGGACAGCTGAGTGAATTTAGCTTCGTATTGACTCACTGTCCATTGCTCCTGCTTCAGCTCTTGGAATTCCATCGCAAGTCGGTCCTTCACTACTCCAGGGATGTATTTTTCATTGAACTTTGCAACTAAGAAGTTCCAAGAGATCTCCCTTCCCAAGTTCTTAGCTCCTCCTTTTACCATCTCCCACCAGCGCTCGGCCTCTCCTTGGAACATGAAAGAAGCGAATGATACTCTCTGGATCTCAGTACATTCCATTACATCTAGTATCTTTTCAATTTGTCGGAGCCATTCTTCCGCTTGGATAGGGTCAACTCCTCCTCTGAAAGCGGGTGGGTTGAGCTTTTGAAATTGTTCAAGAGCTCTGCGGGGGTTGTTCACGCTTGCCAACTGCAACAGCCAATCCGGGATTCTGTCCGGCACTCCCTGATTAGCATTAGACTGCCCACTCAGAATTTCTTGGCTTGCCGGGGGATGGACGCTCCCAATTGCGCTGTGCAATGGGACGTTGCCCTCCGAGTTGGCATCGGATGGGGGAAAATTCAAATCCATCTAATACCTAGAAGAATAGTGGCACATAATCAAAGGTAACTCAATGATAACAAGTAGAATAGTTCACAAACAAAACACTGATTTCATTTATGCATTAAGCGTTTACATAACACATATACATTTGCATGGCTGCATTCGTTCAAACATACCGATGCAGTCAAAAAGGGATACAGGTTCATACATGTAACTATCGGTGACCACTTTCCTTACAAAAAAAAAATATATATGAATCGACATTCCTTTACTTCAAAAACAAAAACGACAAAAACAAAATGCCACCCAACTAAACTCCTATCAAGGAGTGATGTTGGATCCCGAGGAGCTCTCCTCCTGGTCTTCCCTCACAGGTTCCTCTTCTGGGTCCTCTTCTTCTATTGGCTCTTCTTCTACCGGTTCTCCTTCTTCTGGTCCTTCTTCCATTGGTTCTTCCTCTACTGGCTCTTCTTCCTCTTCCTCCAGTACAGTATCAAAATCACATCCCCAATTTTCATTATCATCGTACAGGTCCATATCTTCCACCCAGCAAGAATTCCACCAAATACCCCAACGAAAATCCTTCCGTCAGGGTTCATCTCTTCATTAGGTAGGACTCCCAAGTCCTCAGTTACTGGTGCGTCTCTAATGGCACTTTCTGCCTCATTAAAGTCATCCGCCTCATCTTGCCCCATGTGAATCCCTGCATCTAAATCATCTGGGGAACCCTTAAGAATGACATTTGGATCGGTCTCGTCAGATTCAAACTCCCAGTCCATTGGGTCCGCTATCCAACTTAAACTTTCCGACTCCGGACCGTCAGACGATGATCCAGACACCTCAGAATCTCCCATCTGTAGAAGTAAGACATTTATATTAGCTGATGTGCCTTCCAATTCTCCTCAAAGCAATAATTTGCATGTATATAAAATCAAGATATGCTAGTAATTCATCACTTACATAACCATGCCGGTCCTTCATAAATTTCTCTTATGCATAACTGTCCTACTAATAGGTTTTGACCCCGACTTATGTGATATTTTGATTGTTCTTCTTTTCCGGTGTCCCATAACACTGAAATTTCTTACAGAAGGGCCCGCACCCCTTGCAAGATCCATTTGAACTAAGGTATGCGGGTACCCATATTCAAATGTGGAGAACAGTTAAATATCCTACATTTCAGGGCCAATTACTCTAAAACTATACCATCATCCTCATACCTCAACTCTAATTTACTCTAGTACCCATTTACATGACTTCATAGTCAGTCCTACATTCTACATCTATCTAAGCTAACCTTGCCTAAACCTCGCTCTGATACCAATTGTAACGGCCCAGTTTCTAATAAACAAGATTAGGCCTACAACAACATTCATCTCCGTTAACCATAGGTTGAGAAAAAAAAATTTGGCAGCATCATCCTTGATATTCCTTTATTTCTCACTTACAATAATCAAGATTTCGGCTCGAAGGCCTACTTACATCATCAATAATTTCGGCACCCACGGCCTACTTATCAATCACATATACCAACTCTTTACCACAAATATGAATCATGACTTGTTTCTTTCCATTGCAAACATAGTCTTTGTATCAACCTTTCAAGAGTTACATCCAAAATTTAGCATTCCTATATATTGTCATCGTTCCAAAATTTTCAAGCATACATATCCAAAGGATTCACATCAACTGAACATAATATTACATACAAAACCAAGGTCTCAAATACTATGAGGACAAATGTACTTCAAGTACAACTTAACATGTTTCTCAACAAAGACTTCCATAGGTTTATACCTACACAAGCAAGATCATATCACAAAACCAAAACGATACTACAATACATGATGCCTTCCATAACTTAACCCTCCCATTAGAGGGGTCCTTTACCTTTATCCAAACCTGAAAAGATGTAAAGAAAATACAATGAGCTCGACAGCTCAATGAGTAAACCATAACATAGGGAATTGATATAATGATTTCATAAAATAAGCAGTTTGGAAGAGGTAAATTACGATGAGTCTCAAAAACAACAATTTGTTCAAGCTACCTTACTTGTTCCAAGTTCCATACATATGTGGTCTACGTGGCACCACTATCAAAGGTTGCATTTAGCCGTATCATGACACAAGAGATGTAATTTATGAATATGTAAGAAGTTCTCGTGGATGAGCCCACTCACATCAACTCGGCTCGTTACATAAAAAAAAAATATGACTTTCTAGTTTAACACAAGTATTAATAACCATGAAAGCAACTTGACAGTTCATTTACAGATATCATTCAATCAAAATGAAATTTCCCCGTCTTCCACTCCTACCGGCTCCCGCACGGCCCCTTCCTCCATATATATATATATATATATAATTCATATAAACATATAGGTGTCCCCGTCTTCCCCCCTCCTACCGGCTCCCGCACGGCCCCTTCCTCCTTATATATGTATATATGTATACGTGTGTCAAATCCCCGTCCCCCCCTCCTACCGGCTCCCGCACGGCCCCTTCCTCCTCATATGTGTAAATACATCATACAAGTAACAGTTATGGTATGCATACTAAGCAATATGAACTACTTACATGTCATGCCCAAAATTTTGTATCGTAACAAAGAAACATGTACTTGGATTTTTCAACATAATAGTGACGTCATAATGCGCCAAATCCAACCCCGCATGCACCTAATACATCATCCACATGTACTTACTAGTACATCACATAAGGTTATGACATAAAGAGAGATTATTCCCCATGTGCTCTTGTGAACATAAAGCAAGCTTCAAGTTTATGTCCTATCCATTTAGAATCGATTATCATGATAATAACCGAGAGAGCTAACGAAATAACACACTAATTTGGCTCAATAGGCATACATAATATACTAGTACAAGAGTTCTACACAAGCATATCACCACGATGTAATGTATAGCATATAATACCCTCTTAGCATTAACATTAAATTAAAGCTAATTACCAAACAGCGAATTTGAGATCCAAATTTACCTATCTAAGTCAAATTAGGGAGCTAGAACATGCATACCATACATTTATCACCTCACTATATGATATAGGGCACAATAACTTAGTAATACTCATCGATTTTCATCAAATGTAAAGATACCACAAAAAAAAAACAGCAATACTACTCTTGGGGTCACCTACACAATTATAAAGTCCTGATTTTTCAAACATTAATAGGATAACATAATCCCAAAAGGTTAGGTTTACTCACTTTGCTTCAATGTTCTGAAACAGAGGGTTAAGCCTCAGAATAATACTGTTTGGCAGTGGGAAATCTCACCCCCAGCTCACCAGAAACCTCCTCCCCAAAGATCGAGCCTCCTCTCCCCCAGGTTGCCGCGGAAACCTCCTATTTGCCGCGGCTCCGCGGCAAAGCAACAGAGCCTCGCTCTCTGCTGCGGCTCTGCTTGCTGTGCGCCTGCGTCACTGCCTTCCTTCTCGAGGATTTCTGCTTCAGAGTCTAGAGGAGTGGGAATTCGGGCAAGAAGAGGGTACCCTAGTTTCAAATCCTAGATTTCCATGGATGAGATGCAATGGGGGATTTTAGGCTTCAAATTTCTTCACAATTGCAAGAAAATTTTCAGGGAATGGGGAGAAAATTTTCTGCAGAATTTTGAGTGAGGGAGATGAAGAGGCAAGCTTGGTCAACCTCTTGGAAATGCAAGTCTTATGTGGTGCATCCATATGATGCCACAAGGCCAAAGGCTCTCTCTCAAGTTGCCACATGGAAGCCCAACATCCAAGGTCATTAGCCCACTAATCCCCCCCTTTATAATACACACTTACCTCTAAAAGATTATTAGGATAAGCATGATGGTTACATAATATTTGCCCCTTTTTATTTTTCCCTTAATACATACTTACCACTAAGGAGTTAATAGGATAAGCTTGGTGATTAAGGGGGTATGATGGATTAGATTAACATTTCCTTTTATCATTACCTAAGTCATAATTTGCCCAAAATACATGCACATAAGCCTTCATGTTAAACATTTTTGGTCACCAAAAAAAAAATCAAATAATTAAATAAACATTAAAAAGGGGAGTGGGTTTATAAATTTAGTTAAATTTGTCGACATAAAATTACGGGGGTGACTACTCTTTAACCAAAACTTCTTAATATGAAAAATGAGGAGAAATTATGTACCATAAAAATTTGTTGTTACAAGGAACATGCATAACATGAACAAGAATAGGACGGGGTGTCATTCAACCCCAGGAAACCCTGTAGTGGAACCCTCTTTCGGCTCAGCAACCTATAACCTAGGTCCATCCAAAATATAGACGCTGTCTCCTCCATTAATTTTCTCAATCCCAATGTAAGTTGTTTAATATCATGTTATTAGTTATCAAGATTATTTAATGTGCATGTTACTTAGATCACTGGGATAACTCGATGATAGTCATAGTAACAACGTCAACATGTGTAATCAGGATACCAGTATAACAGGATATATAATGTCAGTGATCAGGATACCGGTATAACAGGACATTTAACAAGTATAACATGGGGGTGTTGTTACCGTATACAATATTTTTCCAGCAATTATGGTAACATGTACATTATAGTTATCAGGTAAATGTCATGTATAATCAGTCAAGTTCTTCAGGTAAATCATGATATTCAGAATAAGTAATGACCTGCTGGTATAAATAGAATAATTCAGGTAAAATATTTAATCAACTCAGATCCTCAAAGTATCGATATATCCAAGTCCCAATATAATTATATACTCATATATATCCAACCAATCGTCATTATCCAATTTTAATTAAGACCATCACACACTCTCACTTCCATTAAGTTCAAACACAAATTCAGAAATTCAAGTAACTAGTCAATTATGCATATACATGCCACTAAGTCAGGTCAACCCAATCTACGCCTACTTCTCAAGCAATATGAAATCTAAGATATTTTTACATTTGATAATTAACATCAATAAGATATCAATACTCAAATAGTATAATCAGGGGTAAAATAGGGAATACCTATAACTACTGATCCAACTACATCAATCTCATCAGAACACCGATCAAAATTCTCTAAAATGAACACTAATCCTCATGTCAATCAATTTTAACTTTAACTAAGTCCATATTAGTCAAAGTATCAGAAGATCAGTCTTTTAATAAGGTAACTTCATATATAATACACTCTCAGAATACAATGAATGCTCATCTAACTTATCATCAAGTACATGAATATCAAGTCTGATAAGTACTCAATATAAAATATAAATCTTTAATCTCAATCACGAGCCAATCAACCTCAAGATCAATCAATTTATATTCTAAGATTTATCACAACTAAATCTGAATCTGAAACGGTTACACATGAAATGACATAAGTCTCATATCACAATACTAAGATCCAACCATATACATATGATGCTCAATATCAATAAGGTAACATTAAGAACTATCAAGTACTCCAAATACCATTAAACATATAAAGCTCTACGCCCACGCCTTCACCGCGCAAAGGATTTCACTATCCATTAAGAATCTTTCACAAAAGAACCTCCACAAAAGAACTATAAGGTCTACACAAGACCGAAGTACACAACTCTAACTCTCAATCCTCTACACAAGAGGTAGCCCAAAGCCAATGAGATTTATAAGCTCTTGGTGACCACAAAGATCACAGACACTCTTTTTTACAACTTCCTAAAATAAAGAATGAAAGTAAAGCTCAAGAAGAGAGAGAAAATTTAGTTGAAATGAATGAATTTAAGAGCTGAAAACTTGTAAAATTGATTTGAAAATTAGAGCACTTGAAATAAGGAAACTAGAAAACTTTCTCTTTTAAATAAACTTAATTTTTCAAAATATTTTTTAATATCAAAAGATTTCTCTATCTATTAATCCTCTCTAAATGAACTATTCATATACATAGGCAAGAGATAAATAACATTAGAGGGGTCTATCAGGGTATTAGGAGGGTGATTAACCCAAAAAGAGCAAATATACTCGTTAGAGAATAAGTTAAAAACTTCAAATTTTAAAAACTAACTGTTACTGTAGCAGTTGCAGGACTTCAGTCGATCGGCTGATCGACCGGCTGCCTAAAATAAAAATAGCCATTACTTATCGGTCGACCGCCGGTCGCCTGATCTTAGCCGAGATTTGGGTGCTCCAAAATTCTGACAATCAGTCGACCGGTCAGCCGACCGCTAGGTTTGACGGTTGATCGGTCAGTCGCCCGACAAGCGTGCACATGCAAAAGTGCCCAGGCTGCCAGTTGTACATTTCATTGCACTGGTCCGGTTGACCGCCCAGTTGACTGTCCAAACCCAAATACTATTTTAAAAAAGTTTTTGATATTAAATTCATTTTTAAATATTTTAGACCAATTTGAAATGTGATTTGACAACACATAGGCTATGAGATACATGTTTGAAACAAAATATAAAAATTGAAAAATATAAGACATGTATAAAAAACCCATCATTGTAAAATACCAAAACTGAAAAACTAGAAATGAAAAATTGTATTTTGTGTGTGACTTCTTGAGCATCAATATTTTACTTTACACTTAAATAATCTATTTTCTTACATTTATTCTATAAGTTTTCAAGCAATCTTCAAGTGGGCTTCTTCAAAAGTCAATCTTGATCGTCCAAACTTGAATCTCATTTTTGAGTGATCTTGAGATTTGAACACCTTCCTTATGAGAAAGAGTAAAACAAACTATCTTTTAAATCTGAAAAACTTAAACACTCGAACTTGATTAGTACCAAATAATTTCAGGTGGTTTGTAATCATCAAAATGAAATCGGAGAGGGTTCCCTTGGACCAATATTTGTGAGGACTGCGATCATGATTACAGTCTCATAAAAACTCAATTATAGGATGTTTTTGTGAATAATACAATCATGGTCGCAGTTCTAATAAAGAAGATCTCGCATTTCTAATAAAGAGGATTGCTATTATGGTCGCAATCCTATAAAGACTTAGAAACATGATATTTTTGTTGGATTGCGATCATGATAGCAATCCATTAAATAGTGCATTTTATGAGGACCGCGATCATGATCACAATCCTGAAAAATAGGGCTGTGATTATTTTGTGAGAACTGCGATCATAGTCACTGTTCTCGAAATAAGACATTTTTATGAGGACTGCGATCATTGTCGCAGTCTTATATACTGTGATCATTTTGAGAGTATTGCGATCATAGTTGTAATCCTAAAAAATAAAGCATTTTCAAAGCGGTCGCTTTTTTTGAAGCGATTACTTATGGGCTTTTCGTCTTTCGGCTGATGAGCGCTTCAGACGGGGGCGCAAGTTGTTATTTTAAAAAAGGAGGTGACTGAAGCGAATAAAATTATGAAGCTTGTGTATTTTTCTTGATTATGATTCGATATAAGGTATGTAGTGAAATGCTCCTTTTTTATTTTAGTAAATTCTAAGTAATGTTTGATAAATAAGGATCAATAAAAGACCGAAAGGAGAAGTAATTAAAAAAAAAAAATACATAATGAGAGAAACCCAAAAAGGGAGAAAAAAAACGCACGAAAGGTTAGATAAAACCTGAAAAAAAAGAATCAGAAAGGGTAGATTGCTCGGCATTAAAACAAAACCTGAAAAAGATCCGAGGATTGTTACCGATTTTATTTGTAGTTTTAAATCGGATTCTTGCTCGCAATCTAATTTCAGCCACACGTGTGAAATCGACGGCCGAGATCAAAAGAGAATCCAAATCGACTGCGCCCCCAATGGCCACAATGGCCGTTTCGTAATATCTACGAGATACAGGGACAATCTCCGAACCCAAATCTGCAGATATTTGTCGCTCATTTGCTGCCGGGGTTTAAGAATAAACGAGAGCGTAGGGTTTTGGGGTCGAGCAGATAAATTATCGCCTCCCTCCCTCAATCTCCACATGAAATGGAAAAACCCTAGAGAGAGAGAGACCTAATGAAAAGCCGTAATCTCTGAAAACAATCCTTCGCTCCGAGATTTCATTCCTCGAGCCCTCCGTCTTCAATTCAGGTGCCCCCTCGTTTCCCCCCTTCTCTAACCCTCTCTGATCACACTGATTTCATTTGAATTTGCGGAGGTTTTGAATTCTAATTCGAGGATTTGAAGTTTGGAACTTGAATTGTTTGTGATTGAAGGTGTTTTTCGTTTGGGCGTGTTGTTTAAGTTGATTTTGTATTGTGGAGGATCGTGCTCCAATTGATGGTTTGAAGTCGAATTTGAGATGATGAGTGTGGGATTGCAGTGCCTTCTCCTTGAATTGATTTTTTTTCCCGTTGGTTTCGTTTTCGCATTGCGCAGCAGCTCGCAGCACAGTTGCTGCTGCTGGTAGCTGCCGGGAGCTGCGCCTGATTTTCCTTTCCTTTTCCTTTCTGATTTTCAGAGAAAATGGGTTTTATGGGCGCTGGAGCATAATCTGGTTATGTCCCTCATGATCTGGCCTGCCACCAGTTCTCGTGCACAACACACGCTCACAGAAAATTATGTTGTTGCTAGTTTAGTGCTTCATTTCTCAAATTTTTTACCTTTAGCTTCATAATAATAAGATAGCACGTTTATTTTCAGAAATATTTTATTCATTTTGTGTGTAAAATTAGTAAGCTGTTACATTGATGGCTATATGAAATTAATTAGTTAAGATAAGGTTGGTTTTCTGGCATGTATTTTGCCTCTGAGATGAAGGGAGTATATATCATACTATTATAGAACCAATTTGTTGGTGGGACTTTTGAGATTTGCCCCTGGATTGAATGAACTCGGGTTGAATCTTGAACAGCTGGAGAAAAAGACATTAAAAAAAAAAAACCTAATATTAGAAATCTAAGACATGATTCATGAATGTTGAGTTGAAAAATGAAATATTGTTCGTTGAACATGATTCATGAACTTCTAATATTCTGCAAATTTCAAGAAACTTTCTCTTCTTTTTTCCCCTGGATTCTTCCTTCCCTTTTTTCTTTCATCAGATTATTGTCACACGATCCCATTATGCATCGCCGAGCACCATTGCACGTACGTAACACCTGCACACGCCACACCCTTTGCTGCCTCATTTCTTAAATATTGTATCTCTAGCTTTAGAGTTTAGAGTAATAAGGCAGCACATTTGCTTTTCGAGCAATTTTGTTTGTTGTGGATATCATCAGTAAGCTGTTACACTGATGGCTTACACGATTAATTCTTTAAGATTAGTTCTTCCTGGTACATATTCTGCCTCTCTGACATGAAGGGGAATATATATTGGAGAACCATTTTCTTCTGACGGGGCTTTTGAGATTTTCCCCTAGATTGAATGAGCTTGACTTGTGAGTCTAATAAACAGAGGCCATTTTTAATCTGCATACATCGTTACCTAAAATCAGATATGTTGATTGATGAGCAACCTTTGTGTTCACTGAGTTCATGTAAAGTCTTTAAAATTATATTATTCTGATTTCCTTTCTCTAACTTTTACTTTAGGAGATAAGACTCCAGGTTTTTCTGGATTCATGGGCAATGATACCGTCAGCCCTATAAGGGACCATGGAGCAAAGAAAAAGACTCAATTTCAACTCCAGTCACTGGAAAAATACTACTCAGGTATTTTCTGATCCTGCAACCACTTTTACATATTTTATTCGTGAATTGGTGGAATCCTTTCTATTCTTCCTGCATCGTTCTGTCTCTTTTTTCTTTGATCTGATTGTCAATGTGAGCAAGGAAACTGAAGGCTGATTCCATGCCTTTCTGTCTCCTATTATACTCTGACACAGGAGAGAAATATCCCAAGCAAACAGCTATGGAGGAGTATGCATCATCCCTGAATTTGACATACAAGCAAATACGCATATGGTTTGTAGAGAGGAGAAGGAAAGAAAGAAGGGAGAAGGAAGCTCGTGGCTTCAGTAAGAGTCTTCTTAGTGGCCAACACAAATGTGGTCCCACTAGGACTGGAAAGAAAACGAATGTAAATACTCTCTCAGATAGGAGCAGGTCTAAAACCATGACCAATTCAAAGTACAACAGAGTGATGAACCAAGAATCAGATCAGTCCATGGACAGTGGACTGTATGCTGGCAGTGGGAGTTGTACACAGAATAAAAAGCAGCTAATATCTAAGGACTGTAAACATAGTTCATCCAATCAGAGAAACACGAGATATAATACTTCTTCAGGATGCCACCAACCATGTAATCCAAGGTTAGCCTTGTTACAGAGGAAGTATTGTGCAGTATCCAACAATAATCTGCATGCTGTGCCACAGAATCATGATGTTCGTGCCCAAGTTTTGTTCTCTAAGGACTATATTTTGAAGAGAGTTTTCCGCAAGGATGGTCCTCCACTTGGTGTAGAGTTTGACTCTCTTCCCAGCACTTCCTTTGGTTCTCAAACAGGTACATTATACTGCTTTTATTTCTTGTAGATCTTGGAAATTTTTTTTCGAATGTATGATGGTGATATCTGTAACTGTTCTTTTCTAACTGTTGTTGTGCATTTAAATGCTTGGCCTAAAAACGGAAGTAACTGGATACCAAACCACTGAGATGAGAAGCATGAAGCTTGATTTATATCTTTCTATTTAGGGAAAAAAAAAGTTGTGACGGAGATTGGCATCTTATTATTATTTTTTTTTATGAACTGCTTCTCTATAATATGTACATTTCTGTTGACCATACATGTTTACCTATTTCTAGTTATTTTTTGTGTTTAATGTCTTTGCTGTTTGTCTCTTGATTTAAAATTATGCATCTAAGTTTAATATTTCCTCATGTAAAGTCTTCTGTTCCATTTGCATGTGACCAGAGTCTGGGATGCCAAATTCCGGTAGAGTGAGCCAAAGGGTTCTAAAAAGGAGAAAGGTATTTAATGCAATTTCTAAATGATTCAATTACTAGCTCTCCTTTTTCTTTTAGTAGTAATTCACATAGTTTTGAATTCACCGACTAAAAGGGGAAAAAATAAATCTGGGTGCCAAAATGTTTGGTGCTTTATTTCTTGGGACAAAATAATGCCTTCTAAATTACCTTCTCATATTGTACTTGTAGAATGAGATTTAGCTTTATCAGTGGACGTGTTATCAATCACATTACCTTCTGTTACACTTCAACTTTTGTACCCTTCAATGTGAAAATAATATTGTCATATTTTTAATAGAGCTCATGATCAAATCATCTTTAGGAAAAATAATTCTAATGATGTTTACATGGTGTCTATTCTAATTCAAATCTGATAGAAGTTCAATTATATTTCCAAAAGGTGTTTCCCCCTTATTTTCTTTTGCTCTTTGCTTCAACAACATTCATGCAGATTTTGTCTTCTCCTCTTGTGGAACCTGGAAATCTCCAAGTGCAAAATGCTCCCGCTAAAAAGTATGGTATTGGGAAAGGTTTGATGACAGTCTGGCATGCAACAAAACCTGAAAATGTGAAGCGTTCATCTGAAATTAAGTTTGGTGATGGAGGTGCAGCGTGGATGCAGTTTAAATCTTCCTTAAATGAGACAATATGTCGGGCTTCCAAAGTGCAGCAGCCAAAACTGGTTCCAGTAATCATCTAGCTTTTCAATTGTTCTCTTCTGTAGTGCATGTTGCTGTTCATTTAACTCGAACTGATTGCTGATCCTTTTATTGCATGCCAACTGTTGTTTATCTTATTTAGAAGGATGATATTCTCTTAACACTTTCTATCCCTGTTCTCTCAGAAGCAATGTACTTTGTGGAGAAAGAGCCAAGAAAAGCGAAGGCCCATCGTAAAAAGAAGAAAGGTAACCTTTGTCTTCAACTGTTTTCAATCTTATATTCAATCATGATATAATTTCAATAATCAAGTGATGTAAGAAGCAAGGAGGCGCTGAAATAGGTCCCTCCTAGCATTGTAGTATCTGACACGACTCAAATATAGTGATGGCATATAGACTGACAGTTTTTGACTCTTGAGCAGCTTATAACTGGGTTATAGGCTTGATCTTAGTGAATTGGATCATAATTTTATGATTAGCACTTGCATTCCTCAGGCTTTGTGCTTGCAACTCAGGTACCATGTAGCAAAGATGTGAACCAAAAGAAACCTCATTGGAGAAAATGCAAACTTCTAATTGATGAACCAATTCTAGAACAGTCATTGGAACAATTAGTAGATGATGAAGAGCTAGAGCTTAGAGAGTTAGAAGAAGGGCCAAATCCATTAAGATGTTCTGCCCATTTCACGTCTTATGGATCACATGGTTGTCCACTTTGCAAAGGTTTGTTCATTTCCTTTGATTTCTGATTTTTTATCTGAAAAAAAAAGAAAAAGGAAATAAAGTATCACAGTAAGACTCTGGTTATATCTTTCAGATTTGTTGGCCAAGTTCCCCCTCAGACTGTCAAAATGAAGCAGCCTTTTTGTACAAGACCCTGGGATACGTCTCCAGAACTTGTTAAAAAGCTTTTCAAGGTTAGAGGAAAACTGAGTTGCTCTATTATTTGCTTATTTCATTCATCATCTGGCTTCATGTTGCTTATCTCTTTCAAGTTGGGAAAGCTTGCCTTTACCTAGTTCTCAGTAGTTTTCATTTTCACAAAGGTTTTGTGATATCTATATTAATGAAGATAATGGTTATTGCCCTAGTTCTGCCTCGGGATCAACCTATGTTCCATATGTTTTTAATGATTGAAGTACAAATTATAATATAAAAAACAAGATCTTTTTCTTCATAGTTCGATGGCACATAAAGTACCAATGAAACTCCTATGCTAACAATTTATTTACATATGCTGCACTTGTTGGTACGTGATATACATATTTGCACCAGAAAGCCAATGCGAACATTCTTAAGTTATTAATCACTCTGGATAGAATATGACAACGAAGCTTCTATCCTAATTTTTCTTGGTTCAACTAACACGAATGCCTTTCCCCACTCAACTCTTTCAAGGGCCAGACTTAACTCAGTGGGTCTGAGTTTGGAACCATTTATTTATCTCAAGTCCAACCCTGACCTGTATATATATCGGCTTTGGTTTCCTAGCCGAGCAAGGTTCTAAATATCGGATATCGGGATCGTATCGGATGGGGGTTTTTCATATCGGATATCGGATATCGGGGGAGATATCGGGGATACGCGCGCATATCGGGCGTTCATATTGGAACTATATATAATGAAATACTGATAACTAAAGTTAGTTTAGTGTCATAGATGCAATCTACCTAACAAAAATGATGTAATATGCATGCAAAGACAGTAAAAAATAATGTACATTTGCATGCAGTCATGCAATAAATAAGTTATTTCATATCGGGCGATATATTGGGTGATTTATCGACCGATATCGGGCAATTTATCGGCCGATATTTCAAATATCGGCCGTTTTTTGCTACAAACGATATGGCAAACGATTCTCCATATCGTATCGGCAGCATGCAAAAAAGGAGATATCGGACGATATCTCGGCTGACTCGGCCGATATTTAAAACAGGGTAGCCGAGTCCATGGGCCAGACTTGAGCCATAATCAGGCTCATTCCAAGCCACATTCGAACATGATAATTTTTTAACATAATATGTACTTTGTTAAATTAACTGTTGAGAATAGATAAGCAAATAAAGGTAACATTCATAATCATTGATTGTCGATAAATTACTAATCATGCTAAGAAGGAAAACATATTTATTATTTAATCAAACCCATATTTTAATTTATGATTGCAACAATATAAAGAGTTATAGTTCTTCACCAATGTCACTAGAAGAGATTCAATATCTTGTAAAATTCGTTTCAACATGATGTACATGGAAAAAAGTTCTATCAAATATGCAAACTGGATAAGATAAATATAATCTCTTGTGTAACCCTCAAAAGAATAGGAGTAAAGATTTAATTACATATAATTTTGGAGTTTTGGTGCAAACTGCAATGGCACTGGCAGTAATAAGCACTATTTCAAATTCTTGTGAAATACTTGAGTTTTCTCCTGTTCAATTTACTTGACATGACATGTTAAAAGAAAAAAAGGATGTCCACTTTTACAACACCAATATGATATTTAAGATTGGTACCTCATACCTTTCATAGTTTGGCTTTTAAACATTCTTCCTCGAAGATTTGTACACTGTCATAACATCCTTAATCTTTCCAGCGTACTATTGTGTTTGATCTGTTAGAATTGCCCCCAAACCACCACCATCACTAGGGGTGTAAACGGGTCGGGTTGGGTGTGTTTCTAGAAAATTTTTACCCAACCCGAATTTGAAACCCTCAACCCAAAACCCACATGAACGCGACGGGTTTGGGTAGTTATTAACCTGAACCCGCACTGAACGGGTTCAAGTTAATTCGGGCGGGTTACGGGGTTGGGCTGATCGGTTTGATTTTAATGGTTTTTGGGTTTTGCTTTCATTATTTTTCTTTTTGTTTCTTTAAGTTATTATACTCTAATTACTGAAGAAAAATTCTAATAACCGGAAACAAATAGAAATCACCATAATGTGCTAACATCCCTTTGATTTGCAACAATTTTGCAACAAGACTTGTATATTACAAATTTATTTCACTTACAAACCCAAATTACAAGATGAAAAGAAAAAAAGAAAAAAAAATCAAAGATAATATAAATAAGAGATACAAAATCTAATAAAAAAATGAGGGGGGGGGGGTGCCCAAGTCAAGAAGCAAGCGAGACGTGGGATAAAGATCTAGCCATTCTAACTATAAGAGATTTCATCTTCTTGAACAAAGAGGGAAGGTAGAGGTGAGAGGAGATGGAGTCTAAGGGGGCTAGGATTTGATTTGGGGGAGGGAACTTGAGTGGAGAGTGTATAAGGAGGCTAGAGTTTCCTTCTCATACCGTGTATTTATACATAAGTTTGATCTAATTTTAGCCTTTCATCTCTTAAATGAATGGGTGAGAATTATAACATGTTATGAGAACGTGACTTTTAGCTCTTTAAGGCGTGTTCATTCCAGGTCGGGCGGGTTTTTGGTGAAACCCAAACCTGACCCTAAATTAACTTTAGGCCTCTTGAACCCGCCCATTCGGGTTTGGGGGTTTTTAGAGGTTTTAAAAGCCCATCTTTTCAGGTCGGTGTGGTTCGGGTTCGAGTAAAACCCGACCCGATGCGCACCCATAACCTCCACCCACTCTGCTCTTGCCCAACCCCACCCGCCCACCCCAAACCATGTAACTAACTATATCACGATAATTATTGTATTGAATGTATGTAGTAGATAAGTCGGATGATATAAGGTTGCTTTAACCTCTGATTATCAAATTTCACATGTTCTCTTGCTAAATCATTTTCCTGATGACAATCTGCACCAATGTGTTCTTACTTATGCAGAGGAAGCCATTAGAGGGGATAAGTATCTGGTACTTCTGTATGCTATTTAGTTATTTTATACTCCTAAATATATGTGGATTTGGGCATAATTGTTTATTGTCTTTTAATGTTTACTGGATTTTATGCTCATGATATTCCATATTGACATCTTTTCTGCTGATCAGGTTCTCCAATTCTTGTATAGTAATGCTGTTACGATTGAAATATGCCCGTTTACTCTTGATGAACTCGCCTTGCTCTCACTGACAAGGTCAATTATCATAAGTTTTGGTTTAAGCTACATTCTAAATTATATATACATGCAATTTTGTGGTGTTATCTATATGTTTTGTCATAATGGACTGAAAGCATTTCAAATTCTCTAGGATTCTATGTTACTAGGAAAGATTCATGTGGCTCTTCTCAAGCTTCTTTTGTTGGGTGTTGAAAGGACGGTGGCTGCAGGATTAATTCCTCGAGTGTCAAAAGATGGCAGGTTTCTTGGTCTTTTACAATTTGTAAGTTTTAAGTTCTTGAGCCAAATGCTTAAACCATGACATTGCTATACTTTCTGATTGTTATTATCATGTTATTATCTGTTTCTCGTTTTTATATGATGGGGCTGTAAGAAATCTCATTTTTAAGTGCTTTTCTTCCATATAGTAGCAGGGGGATTTCTGGTGTGACTAACTTGTCACTCTTGTATCTCACCAGGATTTGTTATAATTCATATTAACTTCATAGTTATTTTCTTTATTCCATCATTCTCAATAACAATTTGTCAATTTCTTTGTCAGTGGTGTAATATGTCTTTGCCCTATGTACTGTCATTTTGCCTTTTGTTTATACTGCCCAAAGTGATAAGTGGAAGTTGAAAAACTGGTAAAGAGGGACCAAGAGAGGAGCCAAAGAGATTCAGGTTCTTATCATTAGTGTAGGTTCCTTTAGCACCTATTTCATGGGAAAAGTTTTATTGCTACAAGTGCAACTTGAAATTACAATTCCAGTTTCCTGTTCGGTTTGCTGCTTTACACTGTAATTCCCAGTTCTCAATGTTATGTCATGCACATCTTTAGAATAACTAGTTCAAGGGGGGTGGTACAACTGGTATTTATCCATTTGCTTCTTTTATTTGGAGTCAAACAAGAAACCTACCACCGTCCTATGCGTCCTAAATAGTAATTTTTGCAAATTCTGTGTATGTATGTTCTGTAGTCTATATATGCATGTAACATCTGTGTGTGTGTGTGTGTGGTGTGTGTGTGTGTGTGAGAGAGAGAGAGAGAGAGAGAGAAGAGAGAGAGAGAGAGAGAGAGAGAGAGAGAGAGAGACTCTGAACGAGGCAGTGATGGATTTAGGGGGAGTGACATTAAGGCTCCCAGTGAAAGGCATTTAGAACCACATGGTGCACTGCCACATATGCCTAGCAACTGTAGTGTACATCTTATACCTTGCACATTTAGGTTAGGTGTGCGCTTTTAAACCTGATCAATATTGTGTCTATTTCTTAAGTCTGGTGGCAAGTTTATGGTTGAATCGAATCTGTGGGTTAAAACTTAAAAAAATAAGGTATAAAACATATAAACAAGCTCTGTTTAAATTATATTTACTTAAATTTGTATTATTTGTTTGCATATTGTAATGTTTATAGAATTTCAAAATAATAATGGAAAATTTGTGAGGTACACGCCTCAGCTAAATGCCTCAATTTAGGGGGGGGGGGGGGGGGGGCTGTCTAACCTGTGCCTTTTAAACACTAATGTACACAATATGAAGCTATCTAAATAAAATTTCTATAGCAGCATCTTATCTGGCCATCTGGAATTTATTTAATGACATAAACAAAGTCAAAACACGTCTTAGTATATTAGCAGTTAAATTACTTTCATCTCTCAGCTAATTATGCTCAATTTTACTGTTGGATGTTACATACATTTACCTGTTATTATTTTAATTTACAGATAAATGAGGTAAATGTTTTAGCCAATTTGACGTGTTTGATCAGTCAAATCAAGTTAAAATTTTAGCATTTCGGATACTTACATCTTTGACCAATTAAATTAGATTGTTTCTTTGATAAACTTTTTTATGACTCTGTATACTACCACTCTAATTCCCGAAGTTGTTTTCCGTTGAATGTCTCATGTAGTGTGCTTTGGTTTGTACACTGTAGGTAAGAGAACAAGAGATCGATGTGACTATGTGGAGTCAATCACTTAATCCTCTTACATGGACAGAAATACTGCGACAGGTTCTTGTTGCAGCTGGTTTTGGTTCAAAATCTAATACTGCAAGGAGAGAAATATTCAGTAAGGTATGAGGAAACTTACCTTCAGTGTCATGATGTTCACAACCGATATTAAGAATTGTCTTGTTGGGCACATGTACCACACTAAATACATATACAGCTTTTGCATGTGGAAGTACATAATATGAACATAATATGAAACATTGTCCTGTAATTGCTGTGCTTGATGTTGCTGTCATGTCGGCGCTTGCCCTAGAAATCTTGTTTCTCTAAAGTCTTTAATATATTAAAAACAGGCAGTTAGTCCTCATGCTAATACAATTTTAACCCATTTCAGGGAGGAAATAAAATCAATTTAGCACTGAAATTGTGAATTGCAGTAGCAATGATTGTTGAATGGTTGCATGATGCACTACTGTTAAAATTGTGTAGTACTGTCTGCAATATTATGTAAATCATATTCTACTGTTCATGCTCTAAACATTGCCACCAAGCTTAAATCTCCAATTTGCAGGCTTGCATTTTATTGGACATATCATCAATGACATTCGTTCCTGTATGTTTGCTTATGATAGCTTTGTCCAATTTTCCTTATTACAAATGACCCTATAATATCCAAAAACTCTCTCTGTCTGCATATTTGGAAGGATAAAGAACCCTTGCTTTATGACAGCTTTTATCTTTTCATATACTAAGTGAATTGAAAAGCTTAGTTGGCCATTCTGTAGCCACAAGAAAATTTTTGAGGTTTTCATTATAATATGAGTCGGGTCTTTGGATCTTGGTTCAAAGTTCAAACTGAACCATGTTTTTGAAGGACTGACTGTTCTTTGAAACCTTTCACATAACAACAAACCTGCAGGCTTCTATCCAGTTAAAAGCGCGAAACCTATTCATTCAGCACCTAACTTGAGGGCTTCCTTAATTATAACCCCCCTTTCTCTTCCCTTCTCCTTTTCTTTTTGCATTATCAGGTTTTATGGAAGTCCCCCTTGTGATATTGTGCTTACTCAACTTCATGCAAAGTCATGCCTTTCCATGCAGGAATGCTAACGCTCATTGTTAAAATAAACTGTTTGCATTTGGTCACTTGTGTTGCTGTGTTGCAGGAGAGGAATCAAATGGCAAAATATGGTCTACGCCCTCGTACATTGAAAGGTGAATTATTTACCATACTATCTGATCAAGGAAGTTGTGGACTAAAAGTTAGTGAGCTAGCAAAAACTTCTCAGGTATGGACATGTGGGAACATTTTTATGAGTAATACACACACACGCACACACATGCACACTGTTTCATGTTTGGCGGGAAAACATGCTTTACAAGTAATTTTGATGATTCATTATTTATATTCTTCAGATTGTGGCACTTGACTTACCGAACACCAAAGAAGAAATAGAAAATTTAATTTGCTCGACTCTATCAAGTGACATCACATTATTTGAGAAGATTGCTCCTTCCGCATATCGCCTTCGTATCAATCCAGATATTAAAGGGAAGGATGATAATCAATTAGACAGTGAGGATTCAGGCAGTGTGGATGATGATCTGGATGTAGCAGTAGCAGCAGTAGTGATGATGAGTCTGATGATTCCGAGGAGTTGAACTCAGTTAGACATGGACAAAGGATTGTCAAGTACAGACAACATCGTAAAAGAACGGGGCAAAAGTTGACTGAGTATACTGAAATTGATGAGAGTTATTCAGGGGAAGCATGCGTACTAGGATTGATGGAAGGTGAATACTCAGATTTAAGCATTGATGAGAAGCTTGATGCTTTAACAGCTCTTATTGACCTTACTGAAGCTTGTTCCACTTTGAGAATTGAGGTAATATTCATCTAGATTTTCTTCGTATTTTTCTAATCAAGCTATGGATATTCCATTGCGAACCTGGATCTTTTATATTCTTTTGTCTCTGAATTTTAGTTTTCCAATAAACTGGTTGTATTGACCTCCCTGCCAAATGAAGCTATCTTGTATTTTCTCGAAGACTCTGTTCATGGAAACATGCATATCTAGCTGCTTCTTGAAGTTGCTTAGTGTGTAACTATTTACTATGGATGTCCAATTCTTTATGTAGGAATCAGCAAGAGCATTGCCACAGACTGTTCGCAATATGGGGCACCATGGTTCAGGTGCAAAAATAAAGAAATCATTGATTGACCACCAAGCAACAGTGGTAGATTCAGAAATCATCTTGGAAGTGTCTAAGAAGGGGCAATCCTCCAGTACGAAGAGCACTGTAGCTAAAGACAAATCAGGGCATGATGTGCACCCAATGCAATCAATATATTTAGGATCGGATCGTCGATACAATAGGTATTGGCTTTTTCTTGGTCCTTGTGATCTAATTGATCCAGGCCATCGACAGGTTTATTTTGAGTCTTCTGAAGATGGTCATTGGGAAGTAATCAATACAGCACAGGTTGTTCCTTACTGCTATTCTTTTAACCAATTAATTTTACTTTCCTCCGTGATTCACTTAGAAGTTAAACTACCCTTTTTCGCTATCTTTGAACTATTGTAGGCTTTGGATGCTCTACTGTCAGCTTTAGACAGCAGGGGTACACGGGAAGCTTGCCTTTTTGCATCACTAGATAAGAGAGAAGCATTTCTCTGTCAAGCTATGGATGATTATATGATTATTGAATATAATAGCACGCAAACAAGAGGGTATCATCCATCTGAAGTAGATAATAATAGTGGAGATGGCTCTTCACCTATTTCTGATGTAGACAACATTCTAGATTCTGTGGAATCCATTGAGAGTCATTCAGCTGCATCCACCGCTAAGATTCTGGAACTTGGGAAGAGCAGGAAAGAAAAGAGGCAGCAATGGGATCGCCTGCAAGAATTTGATAAATGGGTTTGGAGTGGTTTCTATTCTAATCTTAATGCTGTTAAAAGAAGTAAAAGGTCATACATGGAATCATTAGCTCGTTGTGAGAGATGCCATGATTTATACTGGAGAGATGAGAAACATTGTAGGATATGTCATACAACTTTTGAATTAGATTTTGATCTTGAGGAAAAATATGCAATCCATGTGGCAACATGTAGGGTACCAGAAGATTGCTCTGACTTCCGAAGCATAAGGTTCTACCTTCACAGTTGCAAGCCCTGAAAGCAGCAAGTCATGCAATTGAGGTGAACCCTTATATATGTTATATTATTTTATTGCTTTTTTATTTCTTATCAGAAACTATTGATACATTTTAGTTTGATGTGCCAAGAACTTGTGTGCCCATGCATTTTGTGTGTTATTTGTATATTAAAACGAGAGTTTATTCATTGACTAGTATGTTTTTGTAGTTGATAAAATGCTTATTCAGTTTGTAAATCTTTTTCTTTAGGCTGGTATACCTGAGGTGGCTTTATCAGATGCGTGGACAAGGTCGGCTCATAAGCTTTGGGTTAAGCGGCTCCAACGCACTTCATCTTTATCGGAGTTTCTGCAGGTTTTATGTTATCACATTAAGACTCGTTAATTTAACGATATATACATTCATTAGTTTGTTGAGCACAGTATCGTTCCAAACTGCTCTATTTTTTCTCGGTTTAAAAACAGGTTCTTGCGGATTTTGTTGGGGCCATAAATGAAGGGTGGCTGAATGAATGTGCTTCAGCTTTAGGTACAGATAATGCTCTAGATGAGATTATTGTGTGCTTTCAGACTATGCCGCAAACTACCTCTGCTGTTGCACTTTGGATTGTTAAGCTGGACTCGCTGATTTCTCCTCAGTTGGAGAAGGTTCATACTGAACAAGCAGCAGAAAGCATGCCTCGACCAAAACGTATGCTCTGATTGTTCTACTATGCAGTTCTTTTTGTTGTATCTATACATATATAATTGAACGCTGCTGGTTTCATTTGGTTTAAAACTCATCTAGCATGCTATACTTTAATGTTACACTGCTGATTAGTCACTGCCTATTGGTTCTTTCATCATGTATTATGGTGCTGATATTTTCAGTTTAGAAATTAACTGAGCAAAGTCTCTAATGAGAAAATATCATTGGGGGACAGATCATTTGCTTTTAGTCTTCATTTCTAGGTTATTTGGTACATGCTTCTATTCAAATAACACAACATAATATATGCTTCTATTCAAGTAAGACCATGGCTTCAGTTTGTTTGCCGCTTGGTTCTCATCAACTGCATATCAAGCAGAAGAGTTATGAGTTGAACGAAAATATGAAGCTGAATGGCTGAATCTACAAAAAAATTGGTCTAGAATGTCATGAACTCAAATAAGATGAAGATTGACCGCTGTTAGGCAAACCGTGAGAAATATTGAAGCCTAGACACAGGGGCTACATTGCCAATGTTTAACCTAAACCGTGAGAAATATTGAAGCCTAGACACAGGGGCATTACATTGCCAATGTTTAACCTAATTACTGCATGAGGAGGTGAGGAGTAGGGAACAATAGGAAGGATGATTCATGGCTTTAAGCAGAGTAGATGTTTCCTTAATTTTTCTCTGGGGTCATTCATTAGTAGAGGTGACAACCTATAGCTTGCATCAATTCTGTGCTAATACATGAAGAGAAGTATATATGTTGATTGGTTTACCTGAAAGACAGTGACTAGAATTGATGCCTCTTTAATTGCAACTAAATTAGTTGGTCTTTCAAGTGAAGAATATGAATATATATTGAATTCTACTTGTGAATGGTACGGCTTAAGTGAAACTTAGGGACACCACATAGTCTTTCTAATTTGATTCCCATGTGTTTCTTTGAAAGTTTGGAAAGAAAATAATGACATTTTATTGATAAATTCAAATATGTCAATCTTCTTGTTGATTATGTGGGGGTAATAACTCTTTTTAACGGCATCTTAAGAGGTGAAAGTATGTGATTTAGTCTGAATAATATGTTGCATGTGGATTGGAACTTTTTGCCGGATTTGCTGTTCTATCTTGCATATGGCAACTTCTTTCCTGCCAGTTGCAAATATGTATTTTTCTTTGCACCGTCCTTTCAGCGAAAGAGGGAATGTTTTAAGAATCAGCAATGTTGTCTAATAAAATAATCTTCTCACTTTCTTGAGCTAGAATAGACTGATAAATGGAAGTTGTAGAACCATTTTTAAAGCAAAGGCAAGAAATTTTTTTGGTGTTTGAGAAGAAAAACTGCACTACTATTTGATTGACGTAGTTGTACGCGGGAATGCTGTTAGGAAGTCTTCCTTGTGCCCTTGCAAGTTGCATCCACTCTTTGTTGCCTTCAACATTTAGGTAGTTATGTGTCTGTTTAAATTTTATTGTTATATGTGTGATTTTTTGATCATTGAGGGGCTATATGAAAAATATATGTGGCACAAGTATTTCTATATTGAAGCCTTACCGTGTCGGACACGTGGACACCCGTGTCGGACACTGCGACACTTCTTGAACACTTCTCTTACACTTTTCGAATTTATCCTCAACCGTATACGACCTTTTTAATTTAGGACACTTGTTGGGTACTTTTTGGATTCATGTTCTACATTTCTTTTACGTTTCTTTGTTCACAATACAAATTTGAGATATTTATTTACTTTCGTTTATATATCAAAGACTATACTTGAGTGAAACAAAAATGTCATTGTAAAAAAACTATGATAAGTTTAAATATGTTTCAACATAAGAAGTTAGACACATTGAACTGCGTATGAAATTTTAGATTCAAAGACATGACTATGCATGTATTTTTATGCACTATTATTGTTATTGATATACATATTCTAGTGTCATGTTGCTATATCTCCGTGTCCTACTTTTAAAAGAAATTGGTGTCATGTGTCCGTGTTGTACCTTGTCACGTGTTCGCGTCCATGCTTCTTAGGTAACAATTATGATTCTAGATGGATATAAAATCTGGTGGAGATATTTTATGAATTTGGATTCAGATGGATATTAGATATAGATAATTTAGGAGTTTTGATCAATTTGCATGGATGCTGGAAAGCAGTGTCAAGTGTCAGGGTCTCTAGAAGTCTTATACGGAAGTTCCAGAAAATTTGACGAGGATTTGACTGTTTGACAAGGGATTTGACTGTTGTTTACAAATTACTTGCAAATGTGTGTGCCCTCAAATGGCATCACAACCATTTAGCCTCTCTAGTTTGATGAAGTTGATTTAGACATGTACTGGACAAAGTTGTGTCTTGGGATCTTTCACACAAAGTGGGGATGCTGAAGTAGAATAGTGATATCAGATATAATGACTTGGACATGTTATTGGAGTGTTCTGGTAGAGTCTAATGCCTTCCAAGAAAAGAGTCTACCAGTTTCTGTTTATTCTGGATGTTAATTTGCTCTAGTTATAGTTGTTAATAGTTTGTCTTGTTTGGTGTAGGACTCAGAAATGCATTTCCGAGTATCGGGAAAAGTCTTTGTTGTGTTTGTGCCTTTTTTAATATTTACCATTCAGCAGACGCATACTTGGTGACCTGTCACTTAGATGTGTATTTTGTTATTACACTGCTTATAGTATTACTTTAAGAGTAAATGATAAACGAGAGTAGTTACTAGGCATCTTAACATCTAACTGCAGAGGAAAATAGCTAAGAGGTCTATTGGTAGAACGTTGACTCGACCTGGTGACGTTTATGAACTTGCTCTTATTCTTGATATTTTGAGCTTGTCTAATGGATGTTCTGGTTCCTCTCTATATTTGATTGATATCTAAAACTTTCACTGCGCCTTTTCTATATTTCAGGATTGTCTGGTGGATGTTCTGGTTTATGGTTGGTATCTAAAATATTCATGAGCTTTATCTGCAAACTAACATATCAATTTTTATGTTTTTCAGGTCGTCGCGTCTGCACGTAGTTACAAGTCAGATTGCTAGATTCAATGTATATTTCTTCTATCAGGGGGCAGTTGGTTTGGACATCCAGATAATGCTTGTTGAGGCATTCAAATGATTGATGTATTGGTTCACTATTACATGAGAATTTCGGCAGTAGCAATGACAGGTCCCATTCTGTGTGGCCTTCTGGTGTGGATTTACTCAATCCTCAGAATGAAAGTAGGGCTGCTATGATGCTGACAATTTTGACTGTTGGGTATCAGGCAGTCGGGCTGGCACTATGGCCGCAGATAGTTAAGCGGATCTGCAGTTGCAGAAGCGGACACTCTCACCATGACACCAACTATATTCTCACAATTATTATATTTCATGTAACCGTGGTATACAACCCTCGTACAGTCCAGGCAACATTGTTGTTTATATCATTACTCTTATATGGATCTTTTATCCTTTGTCCATTATCGCTTCCTTCTCCCCTAAAAGCTGTTAGTCATACATTTGTTTGGGAGGGTGGGGGGCACTTTTTGTTGGTGGGTTCTTTCTGAATAAAATAATTTTTTGACAATTCCATGTAATATATGAATAGATTTTTGGTTTGCTTTTGACTACAGGCTTTTCGAGCCTGCTTCTTGTGTATTCAAGTATTGCAGCAGCAGGTTTTTTTTCCCCCCTTCTGTTCTGAGACGTTGGTGTATCTTTGTATTGGCAAGGAAGAGTAATTAGAGAGATGGTTTGTTCTATTTGAGGGATTGGATGGTTTTTTTTCTACACAAGCTATAATGTTTTGTTATCTGTTTATTGGAATTTTGAAGTGTGTTTTTGAATTGTTAATCAACTTTGTTTTAGACTAACTCATGCATTTGTCAGAGAAAGTCTATGTAGGATCATCCGGGTGGGGATGAAACTCAATGCAGATCAAGAAAATACTGTCGCCCATTTCATCTTCAGGTGAGAAATTTTACTGGAAAAAGGTATTATGCTGTGCTGTGTCCCTTTCTCTACTCTAGTCAATTTATCTTTTTTATTTCTTTTCTCGACTACAACAACAGCAACTAAGCCATTTGTCCCAAGTATTTGGGGTAGGTTATATGAACCAAAAGAGAATTACGTCAGATCGGGCACATGGATTAGCTTTCTCCATTCATTCTTATCGAGCAATATGCCTTCATTAAGACCTTTAGCCTTTATATCTTGTCGTATCACCTCCATTCATGTTTTCTTTGGTCTCCCTTCCCCTCTATCCATGTTTTCTTATGCCTTCATTACTTCTTTTCTCGACTAATTGTGAAAATTAATTTTAGTAGTTCATCCAATTGTCTGTCAGCAATTGTAGTGGAAACTGATAAAGATCTGCAAGAAATTGGCTAGTTTTGTTGGAAGCACAGTGTCATCGTAATTTCCTGCCATCTGATGCTTGTTTTCTTGAAGAATTATTGTATGAAATGTCGTGACTTTTGTACGGTGATTCGCATTCTTTTTGTTGGTTTTTAGCTTTTTGTTCTGTACAAATTATCATGCATGTGTGAGTGTACGAATTGTCATTTTATGCTTGTGTAACTGTAGCCAGATGCACAGATTTAAGCTGGCCCATGCTGAGGAAGAACTTCTAAAATTTTCCTAGATTGAACTAAAGAATGTTGAGCATACTGATAAGTTTGGTGTTAAGGATTATTTTCATTCCAAGTCAAATATAAGAACTTGGTGCTGACCTCGAATTTCCATGGACTAGGGATCAATGAGCTTTTAAGAGATTTTATTTTCCTTTCTGTATTAGATAGACAACTAATTGGTTGTCTCAGATCATTTCCAAAAAGAGGCAAAAATAATGCATTCTGTTTGATGAAATGCCCAAGTGAGGGTAGTAAATCACACACATTGGGCCATTTAATTATTTCAAATTCTTATGCCGAATGGGTTAAACCTATTCTGTTAATTTTGAACATGTATTTTCCCTGTTTATTATTACATGCAAGTAAATTGAGTTAAACCTATTCTGTTAATTTTGAACATGTATTTTCCCTGTTTATTATTACATGCAAGTAAATTGACCTCCAAGATTATACCAGGTTCAAACTCTGCCTTTGGATTTTCTGAAGCAAGGGAAGCAGAAACCTGCTCATGCTGCAGCATATTATGTGGGGAGCAAGACCTCAGATTTTGGTAGAAGTGATCGCGGGCATATGCAAGGGAAAAGGGGAAGAATTTTGAAGCGTATTTTTAGAGATTTTTCTGATCCTCATCGCGATATTTCCAACGCTGATCTTTTTCCCTGTCCTCAAAATTCAGTGATTCTTCTTTCGCAGTTGCTGATTTCTGTGACGAAAATTGTAGATTGGAGGCTACAACACAGCTCGGTTTTTGATTTCTGCAGATGGTGCCAGTGGTCTCTTGATGGCAAGATACTGTACAGTTGATCCAAGTCTGATCGATTTTTCCTTGATGCCTGAACTGTACAGAGGCATGTCTCATCCATCATGGTACGATGCACTTATACCGAGAGATCCATCGGAGCATGTGCATAAATTTTAGCATCTACCGTGTCGAGCTTAGTTGATGATAATGACAACAGCGATGATGGTGACGAGGTCAAGAACCAAGCTCCAGGGGCACGGATAAAACTTGCTGCTGGAGTTGCAAGTGTTGTGACAATGAGTGGCCTGTGTACTTCAAAATTCATCAATTTTGGAGAATTGCCATTAATTGTACAAATGATTTCATTGTTGCCTTTATAGTTCATTGTTTTCATCAATGATTTCAAATAAATAGATTCTTTTGTTTACTTTTTTCTTTTCTTAACCTTACATTTTACTTGTTCTGAATGTTTACAGCAAGGACGTAATAACGTTCTTGTAGATAGTTTATGACAAACTTCACTCTGTTTGACAATGGGCGTGTTTGGTTGTGTTTGGTTGCAAGGTAGTGGGCGGAAGTAAGAAAATAAGAAAGTATAATTACTCACTTCTCTATCTTTTCTTAGCCTTATATTTTCTTTTGTCGGTGTTTGGATAGATAGGGAAGTGAGCAATTATATTTCCTCATTTCCTTACTTCCGCCCACTTCCTTGCAACCAAACACCTCCAATATGAAGTGAAAGTGAAAAAATTGACCACAAAATTGACCGCAAAATAATATTAAAATAAAAATTAATTAAGAAAAATAAAAATTAGATTGTAAATAGAATGTTAGTGAGATTTATGTGACCACAAAATTAACTGTTTTGAATTATAACTTATACAAATGAGATTTACATGACCTCAAAATTAACTGTAGCACCCTGAAAGTGAGGAAGTGATTGTGTAAAAAGGAAAAGAGAAAAGAAAAAGATGTTTTCTCATTTTCTTTTTTCGGTGTTTGGATAGATAGGGAAGTGAGCGATTATACTTTTCTATTTTCTTACTTCCGCATACTTCCTTTCAACCAAACACACACGCTGACGAAGAGATTCAAATTCACAACTTTAGAGCTTTAGACTATAATGCCTCTAAAATATGGAAGATAAGTCTGAACATTTACACCAGTGTTGTTAGATTCTGGTGCAAGGGTAACAATGATCAAGTGCATCATTATTGCATTGTACCTGTAAATAATATTAGTCGAAATAATGATCCACCTTGTCAATTGGCATCCAAGAGAACTTTGAAAGCCACCACACTAAAAAGTTAAGGGTACAACCTAATGCGAATATAATTGTAAGTGATACATGAGAATTAATGAGACCTCATCATTGTAATCAAATTAAGATCACATTTTTCATCAGCATAACGACTCACATGATTTATGAATTATGATAAATTCTTGGCATGCTTCACAAACATCACCACCTCCAATTACACTATTTCGTACATGCATTGTTGTATATACTGGATTTTTTTTTTTACGCGTACATTGCACGTATAACTTTTTTTGATAAATAAAAAATAAAAATTATATACATAATTTTATAATTGGAGCCGTAAAGCTTATAATTCTAAACCGTAAAAACTTTCTAACTAACTAATATTAATTTAATCAGTTTCGTAAATTAAGTATAGGTATGGTACAACTTGAGATTATGAGCTCACGTAACTATAGTATTTAATGTGTGCGAGCCACACACACATATCATAAGATAAGAGTCAATCTCAACGTTGATGCAAATTTTAAAAGTTTCTTAGTTTACCGTCTCATTTGTCTCTTAAAAAGAATATGAGTTTTCTCATCATGGCCCCTAAAATATCAAGTTATTGCAAGGGGACAAAACCAACATCTGTGAGAGACTTGATAAATTCTACGTACAGATTAAAGTAGAAAGGATTATCAAAAATTTCAAAGTGGGCACCGGCATCCTGGGCGAACAAAGAGCTCCCTCTTGTCAAATTTATGTTAAATCTTAATTCGCCCACTAATATATTTGGGCTATTTTTCCAAAAAAAATTCAAAGAATAAATTATTCCAAAAATCGATCTCTCTCAGATTAATTCTAAAAACCAGTATGTGACGTGCCACTTCGGTGGCGAGACGGTTCGCCCTGCCAGCGTGGCGTGTCCGGACATGTCTGGATCGTTTTTTTGGTTCGGCAACTCCGGATGAGCCAAAAAAAATTTGGCTGCGAATTGCCTTGTCCGGAGTTATCAACTCCAGACAAGAGATTTTTTTTTTTTTTATTACAATTTTCGCTCCTTTGTGGAGAAATTTGTTTTTTTTTTTTTTAAAATTTTCACTCATTCGAGGTTGGCAACCCCGAACAAGTCCAAAATTAAAAAAAATAACTATCACTTCTCCGGGATGGCAACCCATATAAGGTAAAAAAAATTTGGCTCCACTGGAGTTGCCAACCTCGGATGAATCGAAAAACAATCCGGACATGCCCAGGCGTTATGCTGGAGACGGGAATTGTCTCGCCGCGATGTGGTATGTCAAAGGCCGATTTAGGAATTAATTTGAGAGAGATCAATTTGAAATTATTTATTTTGATCATATTTTTTTATAGGAAAAATAGCCATATTTTTTTTACATGTTTCTAACTAAAAATCATATCATAATACCAATAAAAAACGAAAAATAAAAAATAAAAGAAAAGGCAAAGAAAAAAAATGTAATGCTCTTCGTACGGGTCAGGTCAAAAAGTGACACCTCCCTAATTGGGGCTTTTGGGGTTAGGGAAAGAATAAATAATTTCCATTCGCATGCGGTATCTCTCCTCTCTCTCTCTCTCTCTCTCTCCCCTCATCGTGTTATCCGCTCGCGAAAACCTCGCCGCCCCCTGCATTCTGCCTTCCTATAAAGAGATAACAGTTGAATCCATTTCTCAATCTCAATTCTCCCAACTCATTTTGATATTTGACTGATATCGCTAGAATCCATTCTCAATGGAAGGAGGGGGAGCGGAGCAGCGGGCCATGGTGGCGGTGGTCCCCGCTATGAACCCGGGCGCCCAGGTCCAGGCCCGGTTCAGGGACTCGAGACCGGCTTCCGCTCCTGGCTCGCCAAGCAGTCCACCCCGTCGAGGCCGCCGTCGTCACCGCCACCGGCGCCGCCCAGGGCGCAGCCATCGGCGGCCTCATGGGCACCCTCACCTCCGACCTCTCCTCCGCCTTCCCCGCCCCACCCCCCAGCGCCCCCGGCCTCGCCCCCGAAGCCATGCTTCCCTCAAACAGGCCAGGTCTGTTCTTCTTTGTTTCTGTTTCTTGAATTGAACTGAATTGGGCTCTTACAATTATAGATACTCACTCTCTTTTCAGCTAACCTTAACTCTCAAAAAGGTGATTTTAATCATTGACTCGTTTGAGAAATTGGGAAATTTAAGAAAAAAAAAATGGGACTGGAACAAATATGGTCGGTAGAGAAGGACCCATCTAATTGTTCATTGGGAATCTATAAAGAAATTGGTCCAG